>JBBPOM010000701.1:0-19732 GCA_038091455.1 Leccinum uliginosum | reverse complement strand
CTTCGTAAGGGTGGAGTACATCGCCAGCAGCGCTGGTCGAGATTACCATCTGATACCCCAACTTGATGTTGCAGTTGAGATCCTGCGCCATGAGATGAAGGAATCAGAAAATAACGAATAAAACGCAGCAGGATAGTGGCGATGGTGTGTTTCCCAGCACATTGTCGGACCCCGCAACTATCACGGACCATAGCGACATAACTGCGACGTGCCTCCGTGGACTACACACCACGCTAGACAAGGCGCGAGCGAGCATGGAGGGTTGCGCACCAGATTCGACGCCCGAACCCGAACACCCACGGAATGTCGACGTCGTTCAATGTACCATTTTCAGTAAGAGTCGCTCTGGCATGAATATGTCAGGGCTCGGATACCTCAGCTCGTTGTGTGAGTCTATGAGATCGCCCTACAATCATGCCCATGAACATCCTACATGCCCGACAAGGTGGAGCCCTTGCCAGATTAGCCACAGTTGTCGAACCTACGACAAAGCCATCAGTAAGAGTCGCTGCGAGAAATGTTACTCACTCTGAGGGATATAATACCTACTCCGATGTCGCGTCAGGAGCACCTGGAACGGGTCAATAGATCCGGATACCAAGCATCAAAGGTTAACGCACCGATTGGGAACACTGAATTCCATCTCATCGTCTCTCGCAACACGGCACCAACATATGGTAGTGATGCTTTATCTGCAAAGTTTGGCAGTCACTATCGTCCGACGACGCGCTCGAATTCCGCTTGTGCACGACGTTGCGCCTCCGGGTGGTCCATCATGAGATAAACAGACGTCATCAGCGTGGCATTTGTCTGCTGGTGTCGCATGGGCAAAACGTCAGTGAGTGATCTCACAGCTTGGATGAGCGAGACGGACCATTTCAACAGCTGCAGCGGTCGTCAGCATCAAATCGAATGCATGCATTTTAGAATAACCAAGATCACCTGTATATAGTGCTCTTGCTGAGTATTTCACCGCTTTCACGAGCTCTGGATCGCTTGGATAATCGTCTAGACGAGATTTAATGATGGCATCGGCGATCATCATGATGAATGGCCCGGTGTTGCATTTCCTTCAGCCTTGAATTAATCATTAGCTACACACATAAACACAAGAACATCAATTTCTGGACCTTGTCGTTGAGTCCATGCATACGCCCACCGAACAGAAACGCACTACAGACCGCCATGGTTTCCGAGTCTGGTGTAGATAACGCGAAGTACAAGATCCGCCACTCGTTGCATCGACGTCAAAAATGTATTCGTACGCTTGACAACCGCAGAGGAATACCTGTGTATTGCAACCAGTGTGAGTAGTCCATTGCATAAAACGCATCGAAATGAAAACCCACTTGGTGAAATGTGCTGTGTAGCATGACAGATCGTCCAGCAGATCCGAGTCAACTTTCCGTACACTTTTTGCAGTTGCCTCGGATGATAAGCCAACGCTACCGTGTTCGCGTGAAAAGCCTGTTGGAATAATCGTCGATGCAACTTGAACCACGAACCATACCGCGCCATGCTGGCAGTAGCGAAGTCTTTCCGTCCGAACCTTTGTACGTGGGGTACGCGTCAGCAGAAATTTGTTGAGTGAAGAGCGAAGCGGCCGCTGCCCACGTTTGGGGGGACAGCTGGGGAATTCACGGGTACTGCAAAGTCTTTGTGTGCGTTTGAAGTTTCTCGAGCAAATTGACAGCGACTAGGACCTCCCGTAACCACCGCGACGTACCATAAATCTCCGAATACGGCTCCAAACGAAAGGGAAACCTCAATTTCGGGCCTGGTGGGAGTGGTTACGGGCATCCGTGACCGTGACGCGCCGGTGATGGAGCGAGGCTAAATTAGCGGGTATGTAAGTTAAATGATAAACAATTATCCTCTCACTGGCCGCTCGGGGGAGCAAACCGTGTTATTCATCTCGTATACTACGACCCGGTGTGCCAGTGTACATTGAACTCCAAAAGGTTAGAATTCATATCCATTGAGAGCACCCAGGTCGAAATCGTCCCAGCCATCCAAGTCAAGATAATCTTCCGCAACAGACTCTGCCTCCGAGTCAGACTCCGAGTCCGGCCCTACCCCTGTGCCCGAGGGCCCCGACCCAACGCCACCGAGGTTCAACTCAGGATCACTAAGGTATTCCGAGTCACGGTCAGACTCCGAGTCGTCGACCTTGTTATCGGGATAGTTCGTGTGAACTCGCGCATTGAGTTTGCTTGATTGTGACTCTTGAGTGGGCTGGCTTGAAGCAGCCTGAATCTCCGTCGAGTCTGGACGCATCAAATCCGTCGATGTTCCATCAGGATATGAATACGGGTGACCAATGCCAAGTCCCCAATGGTAACGCATGACCATGTCACGGTCAGCAAAACTAGTAGAGTGTACTCATCAGATCGACTTGAAGTAAATCAGGCTGAAACTCACCGATTGATATAGTAGTATTGCCAATCATCTGCGTCAGCTGCACAATGAGACATCCCAATCCTATCAGGATGTAGCAGGCCGTCATCAAAAGAAGGGATGACATGGCAACCCCTGAGCACATCCGCTGGGTCAATAAAACTAAAAGCATGCTCGTCGGCCATCGGTAAAAACTTGACAGTATCTAGAGCACATTGATCCCATCCTGTAGCTGTGGCACGATCCTGTATGGTTTCAAACCATCGTACCCACAGGAACTCGATCCGACGTGAGCGAAAATCATTTGACCCAGGTCCGGTGTATACGACATTTGCGTGGAAAACTCCTAACACCCTTGCATATCTAAATGGGTGATTGTTGCCATTTGAGTCATCGTCTTGATTGGACAACACCATGATGTCGCGACGATCGGTGCGAGGGTTGATGGTGTCGTATTCGCGCTGAAGGTCATAAGTTGTGTAGTTAATGCGAAGTAAACAATGTCGATAAATCTTGTTTCCAGGAAACAGGACGTGGTTCAAATGGGATAGACAATGTGTGTCGGCATCTGAAAGATTCGTAGTAGTGACCGCATCAAGCACTGCGGCAGTGTGTCCTGGAGCACTCTCTTGGTGAACGGCTGCTATACGGGGGAGAATGTGGGCCTTTAGCTTGAAAACAAAATCCTAGGTTTTCTATTGTTCAGTGGACTATGTACAAATATCAAAACACTGACTCTGGTGGCAGGATCCCCGATGTTAGTTTGTACAAATACTGAGAGATCTTCAGGGAAATTCTGGGATCGACCGATGACGTGGTGTTCCTCAGGATCATTTGGTACTGGATCTGCAAGATGAAGTGCATCACGTCTCATACGAATCCATCGGATGCGAGCTTGCCGCCGCTCGATTGAGGCCAGCTGTGATACGTAAGCTTTTCGGTTGGTTCGTACGAACCGACCTTTGCTTGTGCGGTGTTCAAGTTCTCCCTGCATGAATAATTCAATGTAGGGTAGTATAGTAGAAGGAAAGTGTGGACATACAGATTGAGTTGAGTACGAATCTGTCGTGCCATACATTCTGATGTGTGACGGATAATCGGCTAGGGCATGGACCTTGTAAGTTTGAAGGTTTAGGGATTTGCATTGTCGTGTCTGCGAATGCTGGTTAGTTCCTTGCGATTGGTTTGCTTTTCCTTGATTTTGTTGTGCTTGCCGTCGGAGTCGAGCCCCAGCCTCGCGATGCAACTCCTTTGTTGCAAAGCTCGGGCATGTATCAGACGAAAAGCAGCGGACACGATCGCCGAGGTCCTTCGTCACCCCCTCTAATATATGGAGTGTTTTGTCGGTGTGAATACGCAGCTTGGCGAGAGCGTGCCAGTGACAAAGTACGAAAAGTAGCCGCAAGACCTGCGCATTGTGAGGGTCTGGGAAAAGTCCAGCGAAAACTGGAATAGAACACTTTGCGGAAACTCAGTCGGCAAGAGAGATTCGGAGACGATAGAAAGTAAAACCGAATACCGACCTGCAGTATGTCTTCAAAATCTCGCGCAGCGAATCTCTTCATCTCCGAGACATTCTTACGGAAACGCCTGATCGTGTCACGACCAAAGGTTGGTACTTGACGAAACCTTTTCATGCTACTAGTCAGTTTTCTAAAGAACTTTGTCGCAGCGGAGCCTCTTACCGACGATCGAGTTCAGCCAGCATGGGCCCCTTTAAACTATCCACCATGCGAAGCAGATGGACAAAAATCGCTTTCCAAACGCCCAATTCGAATTCATGTAGCAAGTCGACGACTAGCATGATGAAAAAATCAAAACCTTTGGGACCAAGCCTTTCCGAGAATGCGTTCTAGATGACAAGGGACATGACCAACTTCTTCCTTTACATAGTAATAGCCCACAAACACATACCATAGTGGGGACCAGTGATTCTGGTTTCAGAAGTGCTTCTACCTGAGGAGTGTTGATGACATATTGTTCCTCGTAAATCAACCGGCGCGCAGAAGAGATCTTTGAGCGTCTTTCGACTGTATCGTGCCGAGATAAAGTACCGCGTTGTAACATATCATTTGTAGTCGCTACCTCCGGTACTTTCTCCTTGGGAATAAGGCAGCGTGGGCATGGGCATCCGCCAAGATTGCGAACATTGGCTATGAGTACCCTATGGACCGAGTGAGAGTGAGCTCAAATATGTGTTCGACAACAATAGAATAGATACTTACTTTTCAGGGTAGTCCGCTGAGTATGTAAAGATCCGGGGAAACAGACGCCTCTTGATACCGTCTCCGCATACGAGCACCATACCATGTTCATATGCTTCAATAAATTCATCATCTAGGAGGTCACTCCATTGTGCATGAAACAGTTCTCTGTGACAATGAGTAAAAAAATAATCGCCGGGTAACTTATCACCTCCAGTGTGTTCCATTACATAGTCCTTGAATTCGTCAGGTAGCTGAATTTTAAAATACAATGAGATCTGAATCTTGACAATCAATGACACTTACCGTCTGAAAATATGCTGCGTGTGAACAGAGGTTGGCATTCGGAGCACATCGCTGATACTTTGATTCGTTTCCGAAATGAAGATATAGCGGCCATAATTTTGCATCGCCGAAAGAGGTTAGGTGGGTAGCGTCGGACCAAAACATCAACGCAACAATTCGTCGAGGCAAGGTAGAATCACTAGTAGAGGGATCTAGAGGGATCTCCTGCAGCTGCCTGTGTGCCGTAACGAATGCCTCGGAATAAAAGAGTTCCCCGTAGACGCCCATGTCGACTGCCATATGTGAATTCTTCCATCGCAGTAGGTAGGGCTCGAAGCGGAATGATCTGCAGCGTAAAGGATCCGAGAGTACTTCACGAATTATTGATAACAGAGATCGACGATAAAAGCCTGAGATAGTATAGTTTCTTGGACCCGGATGTAGTGAACGTCGGGGAAACGGAACAGAGATAGTGATACTTCTCTGCAGCCAGCCATCGCCCTCAGTTAACCAATCTTCAAGTTGTGAGTCAGTCTCCCCATGATTCGGAGGTACTGAGTGAGAGGCGCCACGGATACCAGAGTGGCCGAGTTCACGGTCAATTGTAGACCAATTAGTGTGGCAGAGATCTTCGGGCCGGAAGTCTGGACTCGCAATAATCTCCATGAGGCCGTTAAAACCTTTTTTGGACTTCTTGACACCGTGGTTCCAATACCAATCCCCAATCCGCCATGAATTTTCGTTGGGATATGGATGGAAAGGATTCCCCTGGTTGGGGGGTGGGGACTCAACAGCTTCAACGTGGACTGAGCCCACTTCAACTCCTGGAAGCAGGTCACCCATAGTACTCTGATATTCGGGATCGTTGATGGGAATTGATCCTTCATCGTATAGACGAAATAACCCAAATGAATTTGGTCGAGTGGCCACTGAGGCGGGAAATTGTGGCTTTGCGGGTGATTGGGTAATTTGAGCCGTCGAGCAGGATACAGTCGGTGAGGTTGTTGAAGAGCCGGAGTCGAGGACTAGTATGTCACTGTTTGCTTCCGGTGGGGCCACTGCGATTGGCGGAGGTAACGGGAGCGGAGGCTCTGGGAGCATATCCCGAAACCGTTTTGGAAGCCGGTTAGCTCGCCTGCCCCTACGAATCGACAAGGGTAATGCGTCAGAATCATCCTATGCTCGTGTCAGATAACTTGGGTTGACAAAGAGGATGGTACATGTGCGTACTACATTGTCTGAGTCCAGCCCCAAAGTGCATGCTTCTTTCTGACGTCGAATTGGGGGCGCCAGTGTGGATTGTGTTGTAACAGCTAGTGACTCAGAGTTCAGTGGTACATCTGACCAACAGTGAAAAGTGAGCTGTTGTCTGAACCTGAGACTATGAATTGCGCACCTCCGATCATGGCATGGCCCGGGATCGCAGCCTCAGACGTGGACGGATTACCATCGTTTGTCAAGTTTCTGTCTTGCAAACGGCGCCTCTTCGCCTGGTAGACTTCCCTTGCTTGTTTGAGCGCGTTTGCCAAACGTTTCTTGCCCCTCTGGCAATTCTTCTTATGTCTGGTGAAAGCCCCAGCATTGTCGAAAAAGTGGCCGCAGACGCATGTTTGCTCGGAACTGGTCGAAAACATGAGCCGGTGGAGTGTCCGAGCTTGAGTGAGAGTGAAGTCTGCTATGATCTATCAGATACCAATACCGGAGTACCCCAAGTCTCCTTAGTCCTCTAGGTCCTTAGGTCCTCTAGGAGGGTCATTCAAGTTATTGGTGATACAGAATTATTCATATTTATTCTATTATCACTTGATCATGATGCATAATGAGGTGAACTGAGTGAGACTCAGAGACTCAGAGAGAGACCGTGACATAATGCCATAGTAGATCTGGCTATTCATGCGAATCATGCCAACTTGGGGGAGATGCGGAAAACCACAAAGACTTGCTGCCAGTGAGTCGACTATATTATAAAACGACAATTGTCTCCTGTTTGAACCTCAGGCTGCAAAGTTCTTACCGGGAGCTCAATCGATAAGGAGGTGGCCAGCAAGGCAACCTGCTTCAGTCAGCCACACCGGCTAAGCCTGAGACTCTAACTATAATAAACAAATAGCGAATCCGCGTCTCAACTTGAATCTATTGATCCGATTGCTTACTACATCCGAGTCATGCCAAGATTCTCTAGTTACGATATAACGGGCTGGATATAATTTGTTTGATTATGAGTCCTCCTCCTAAGGACCTACCATCTTCTTTTTCAAACGGTGTGATGCGCAATTCCCAACACATTGGCTGAAGTTACCGCTTGACTCGGAGCTCAGGCAGTAGTGATTCTAAAAGATAGCGAAAACGAGTATACTAGCGGTGATCTGACTCGGAGTTGGCAGCTTTATGTAATGCGGCTGCATTGCAGGGGCAAACAGGTTGGAGGATGCAGCAGTACAATTATTAGGGTTCGTGTACAAATTCATAAGAATCCTGTTCTCAGGACTGCTATAAGCGAAAGGAGGGCAGATCGAACAGAATCAGGCAGAATCAGGCAGAATCAGGCAGAATCGGGCAGAATCGGGCAGAATCGGGAAGAATGGCAGAATCGAGCAGAATCGAGCAGAATCGAGCAGATTGGGCAGGAAACGTATTAGACGTAATAGAAATGATGTTGGAGAGTCTAGCGATTGGCCATGAATGATGATGTGTCTTCTAAGATTACTAAAAAAAAACACGCTCAGGGCTGACTCCCTGAGGCCAGTGATTCAGAAGAATCAGAACTTGAGCAGGCGGCTGCCAGTTCATATAGAACAGTGTGTTTCCGTGCAGTGTCGAGGCTTCCGAGTCCGAACCCATCAACCAAGTTCGCATTAACTGAGAACCGCTGCCAGCCCATCATGATTGCTGGAAGGTGTGTGAGTGGCCCGCTCCGAGTCTCACTGGGGTTTGTTCGGTGGACTCCGTCACGGTTTCGCTCTTGCCATTCACTCTGTTGAAATGTCTGAATCTGGTGATTTTCACTGCCCTGAGGCAGCTACTACTGTCGGGTACATATTGAATCAGGTTGGTCACAGTACGGAATTATCCCACCTTCCACCGTCATGATGTCTGTACATAGCTCTGCATCCACCTCATCTCCTTTTGCCTGTTCTCCTAACGTTCTTGTCTCGCAATATCCCTACGACTCATACAACCCAGAGTCCTCCGCCGCCGTTTTCAACAGAAAACGGGGGTCAAATTCTGTCTTTTCCGGAGAAGATGTCACCCACCCTGCCAAGAGAAAAAACGGATCGAATGCATCTGTAGGTGTTCCGAGCCAAGTCACCCTTAGTAACTTGTATTCACTTGTATCATAAGCTCGACGATGACTCGGAGCGAAACCCTGAAGTAACACCCGTACCCGTAATAGTTGTGCACAACAGACTGTACTAGTTGATTTATCTATGATGCACAGCCAGTTGCATCCGTCCTTGCAATAGTGATGCAATATTGAACTCATAGGTGCTGTCCCGAAATGACAATGTTATAGAATAGCAAGCCTGCAATCTACGATACAGTCCAAATTCAGAATAGCGCACCCGCAATCTACGATGCAGTCTAAATTCGATAGAATGGCTCACCAACGATCTACGATGCAGTCCATGAACGGTATCCTTACGACTTCCGATCACGCCTAGGTACCAATGGACGTGGTAGCTTTGTCATCGTGCTTGCCACCCTGTTCCTGGTCCTGCCGCCGACTCCTGCGACGACACCATCTGGGGGACATTCACCCACAGCTCCTTGCATCTATCCTTCAACGCAGTATACAATGCTGCTTGCTGTGCAGAGTAAGCCGTTACCCCTTCCCGCATATCAGCCGCCAGTCCTTGACGCCTGCCGGCCTGTTTTTTCCACCACAGCGCCTTCCATTCGAAAAACGCCACGACACGTCGCATCTCTTCGACGAGCAACGTGACATCCTCAGTCCACCTCATGGCCCTTGCGCGTGCTTGGTGCCACTCAGTTCGTAACGCTACAAAAACGATTCAGTCCGGCAGCGACGAACAGAAAGCCCGGGCCATACCATCTTGTAAGTCTTGGTCCTGGTTGTCTGATACTCCTGGCGCCTGCCAGATCCACGAGATGGTGCGTCGTCCCTCCGTTTGCCCATCAAATCCGACACTCATCCCACGTATGTCTTCATCCTTCAAGACACGGACCACTGCTTCCCACCCTACCTTCCCCAGGCCAGGACTTAGCGACGCAAGTGCAGTCCGTGCAACGCGATATTTGGAAGCGCTGTCTTTGATTTTCTCCTCCAAGACATGCAGCGTTTGGCGGGCGCGCGTACACGCTACTTGGCCTCTAACATTGACGTTTTTGAACTTCCAAAGATATGATCGTAGTCGTAGGTGTTGGCGAATTTCTTCTAGCGCGTCGAACGCTTGCGCATACCGCAGCTTCCACTCATATTCTTGTAGACGCTGACTGCTGAACGACGGTGGGCACTGCGAGGGAAGCATCAGATCAAAGCGAGAGGGCTCGCGTTCTTGGGATGGCTCGGCGGCCGTGTTCTGGGCTGCACTCAGGCTGGCAGATGCACGTCGACGCGCAACCATTGGCATGTACAGTAGTTGGTATGCCGTCCACTCCTCGATCCTCCGTTGCAATATATTCACTTGGGTTTGGGCTTTGGTCCTCTGCTGGTCCGTGGCATCTGATGCTAATGAGGCCAACGTTGTGCGTAGACGACGCCTAAGGGCCATCAACACCGTGACCGAATTATGGTACCATTTTGTATTAATGCTTACTGTCGGTCCTCCAGATCAATCCCTGTACTGACCAGTACACTCGGGGAAATGTCGGGGTCCAATGACGCGTCATTCCCGTCTTGCAATTCTTTTGCCTCGTCTTTGGCAAGCTCGAGGCGAATCTTGGCCTGGGTGATCACTGCGCAACTTAAAATCTGAAAATGGGAATACGAAAGGGGACCCACTTTCCCGCTTACGACGGTAGGGATTTTTTGAGGGATCTCGATCTGCATCCCAATCCTCGGCCTCGCTGATCCACTGGGATACCGTTTCGGGTGGTAATGCAGCCTGAAGCTCTTGCAATGCTGTTTGCTGCTCTCGCATCTGCACCACGCCCTCCCTTAATTTGGCAAGTGTTGCATCACCTTGCATCACACGAAGGTGAGTCTTCTCATATCAGTAATGTGATGCATCACGACTTACCTAGATTGACCACCTTTTTCCAATTCCAATCACCGAAGAAATCGTCTAGGGTGTCTCGACGACACCCGGGACCCATTTCCTTCGTGCTTGATGCCACGGGGTTAATGTTTGCCCACCCCCTTTCCGGTGCTTCGCCGTCTGTCCTCCCAACCCGGGGTGTATAGTTAAACGAAAATTCGACCTGGCATGCCTCCTTATGGGCTGGGAGATGGAATTTCGGCACGCAGAACTCCACCGCAGTGGATTCACGATCCAACTGAAGACCCGTAGGTAGCTTATCCATCCTCTGCCATAACTTCTTGTTCCACTGACACGCGATATCGTACGATACGAGGAAGCGGGGCACCGCCGCAAAGTGCTTGATGGCCGAGAAGAAGACGTAGTCCATATTTACGTATCTTGGTTAATGCAAAAATTAGAAGTACCACGGGGTTAGAAGTATAAAGAATATACCTTTCTCCCTTCTGCAAATCCCCGGAGGCTGTCGGGAGCTTCATATTATGGCGTGCACAATCTACCGTGCCCACCCCAGTTGCAGCGAGATCAAACGACTTCTTCACGTTGGCTAGGTTCACGGCACTGTGTCCGGAACAAATACTTTTCTGAATCTACGAGTTAGTGCTGTGACAGTGTAAGAAGGACGTAGTACCTCCTGAGTATCCCCAGAATGAAGCAAAAGATGCGTCTTGTAAGCGTTCTCCTCCACGAAGTATGCGCAGCCGTAATTGAGGCCCGGATCATTGGCATCGTTCGAAACGTTCCTGCGTTTCAAGCGAAAGTTTGCATCGATACCGACAAAAAGAGTATATATCCAACTGAAAACAGTTGATCAGCGCACCCGACCCCTCAATTACGCCATCCCCACATACCTTTCGGATGGCGGAGCCTTAAGAATGTCAGGAGGCAAGTTCTTGCCGGGTTGCGGACATGCCGGACAAAGAACGGCGCATTCCCCAGGAGCCGTTCCATCGGGTCCAGTGGGATCATGTCCTCGCCCACTACGCTTCAGTAATTTGAGGTGGCGCCATTGCCGAATCATCCTCGCGAATTCTTCATAGCGGTCCTACGATTACCATCTAAGTATTGACTTAAACCCGATAAAGGTTTTTACGCACTCGTGGTTTCTGAAGAGCTGTATTGTCTGTGAGTCGTGCAAGAGTTGAATAAAATTCAAACATGGACGTTTTGGACTCAAAGGAGAGCAACTGAAAATTGTGAAGAACACGAAACGTGGCTGCCGTTTGAGGCTCGCGAACCGTGGCCGGAAATAGTCGCGCTCGTAGAAGCTGCTTCGTGTGTGATTGAGCCGTTTCGCACCCACAGAAGTCCAGTCCGACTTCGTGAATCCCGTTGCTATCGATAATGAGAAAATCGTCGTCGGCCGAGACAGGCAGGGGCCTGATGCACGACTGCCTTGTTGGGTGTCCCAGCTGGATACGAAGACCCAGCGATTTGAGCGAGACTTGGGTAAAGAAGGATCCATTCCATTTCTATCGGAGATGAGTTGTCAGATCGATAATATCGGAAAGAGAAGTACTCACCTTGATGTGGTGTAACGGTAACACGCCGTGTACACTGAGGACACACGGAAGACAGTATAGTTCCACCGTAAAACAGTCTTCACAGCGGTACAAACCTGCACGCTCACGGCAGCATGTACAGATGCCGTCGAGGTAGTCATGCCGGCCCTCATGGCGCAAAAACTCGTCTAAGAACATAGAGCGTTGAGTTACCCACGTCAAAAGAGGGCGATCCTGATCACTTATGAATACAATCTTAGGCATAGCAGCAAAATAATTGACTCACACAGGAATTCATCTTGCGTTTTGTGGAAGGTGCAGAAGCCACGCTAACGGGGTTCGCCAGCTCCGGGCTATACGGTAATTCGGTGTCGTCTTCCATCTGAAAAGAACCCTCTAAGTCCGGATTGAGTACATCCAATAGCAGGCTTCGCTGAATAAATTCCCGCGAGACAGAGACGGAATTTTCTTGAACATGGTAGCTGTCGTGGGGGATGGGTGTCGAAACTGGCCGGTGAGCGTGGGAACTGGAGTCGACGTGGCTGTCAACGGCATTGTAGACATGCACCTTCAAAGGTTTGGATTTTGCAGCACGCTTCGTTCCAGCCATAGCATGGGGTGTTTGAAGTCAAGTGGGATTTTGAAGTAATCGTAGTAACAGCGAGCTATATGTATTTGCTACCACTAAATGAATCCCGTCCTGGTACCCCTACTAACGATTCTGCGGCAATTAACTGCAGTCCAGTCAGTAGAAGGAAATGAGGAGTGTAAATGTAATCGAACGTACATACGTTGGATGACGAAGCCATCATGCCCGAGTGGCATTCCCATTTCCGCCGATAGGAGAGTCGAGCGTGTCTGCATCATTGACCTCGGGAGTCGGAGCACGACTTGCGCTGTTCTTGGCAGGTGCATCGACCTATCCGGTGGTCAGTACGGTCACGGTAGAGAAGGGACCTGCGTTCAACAAATCACCTCGTTGAGCAATGCAGAGAAGCGTTGCAGTATGCCGGATATTGGCTCCTTGTGTTCCGACTCGCTTGGGAGGGTTGCAATGCCATCACAAAGAAGTTTGAATGCATCACTGAACAGCTGCGCAACGTCGTGGTCCGCGGCCCCGTTAGAGTGGGACAAAGAATTCACTGGCACCCCCTTTTTGCGCTTGCGAGAGGGGGTGGGCGAGAGTGAATCTGGCGACGGCGAACCCGACGGAGATGAAGGGGGTCCACCAGCGATGTAATGGACTGTTGTGGGTGCGCATGGGTGTCGGTTAATTTGCCTTCCACAAGAACACGCTATACTTTACCAGTACCGCCTGGATTCGGCAACCACACGCTCGGGACGCCTACTCCAGCAAGGCTAGCACGATGACGGCGGCGACTCTTCTGTGACTTTGGTGGGGACATTTCTGGCGCTCAGATTGGCCTTGTACACATAAGTTCGCGGGTTCATAAGGGGATCTAAGCAGGGATTTTAGAAAGGAAAAACTTGTGGATCAGTTGAAGAAATTCACTTACTACCACTAGCTTCCCAACCACCACAACACCTTCCTACTATTGAAGGCCACGGCGTTTGGCGCCTCAAGGCCGCGTTCGCTGTTTGCTTAAAGGCTGAGCGCTGAGCGGTAAGCAGCTGGACTGTATACCTGCAAAGTAACCCGTTCAGCATGCTCCAAAACACGTCTGGCTCTGCCAACACAAGCGCGCGCTTCGCCAGTGCGCATGTTCTGACAGAGAAAGAATGCGACGACATCGGTAAGTTGACGGATGTGCACCGCTATATCCATTGAACAAGGACTGATGCAATACATTCTTGCAGCTGCACTGATTGCTCAGTTCACGGGCATTGATTTGTCCAAATCCAACGTCGCCCCCCTTGTTCAATCCATCTCGGACTACCTTGCGGATCAAACCGAGTTAACCTCTGAGGTTCCGATTGATCGGAACGACTCGGAGGTCTTAGCGACTTCGCCTTCCGCGGCCGCTGCACTCGGCAAGGAGAACGACGAGCCCGACGCACCGGTGTCTGTCGCTGCCACCACGCCCACCATTGTACCCTCTCAGGCTGAGCCTGCCCCGATCGACTCTCCTGCTGCTGGTGTTGCCGTCCTCAGTGGGCCAATTCTGCCCTCTGTGCTCATTCCTCCGTCGGACGCCTCCAGCACGACTCCTGGCACCTGGTACAGGTTATACCGTGGATATTACTATTGTGTCCCTGCCCCCGATACTCGTGCGCCGTTCTATTGTGTCACAAAGGGTCTCCGTGTGGGCCTTTTCGCTGGTTGGTGAGTGAATCCTTGAATCGTTACAGCACCTGATAAAGTTCTAATCTCTAATGGCTCCTCGATACAGGGAAACCGCCGGTACGCTCACCTTAAAAGTGAGCGGCTCCATTCAGCGCAAGGTAGAATCTGTGGAGAAGGGTGTAACTATCTTTGAACAATGCCTCGAGGCCGGCAAGGTTGAGATCCTGTTGTAGTCACCCGGTACAACAATGTATAGTAGTACTCAGCGTTGTTGACAATTTCTTGATTGGCGTGTGCCCCATTCTGCGTTCAACATTTGATTTAAATTGAAGAGTCAAACCGATGTGAGCGTGAAGGAAACCATGACATTCCGTGAACGATAACTGACTTCTGGTAGTGACTGGGCAATGACGGATAACCACAAGTTGTGAGCACTGAATCAGGTTCAAGTTCGACTTGCGACTGGGACTGCGACAACTTGATCGAAAATACATACCACCACTCACTGCTCTCATGCGCAAAAACAGTACAGAGGGTAAGGTAACACACAATGGTGCATACTGCTGTATTATCAAGCCAATATCTATGTCTTGTGAGTCGCTATCTCATTGTTATCCCATAACTATCCCATAACTATCCTATAAATATCGCATAAGGATTCCAAAACTGATCAGGTGACTTGCCACGGCACGTCAGGCTCGCCTCATTCGCACTAGTGCAGCTCTGCAGCTCTGGTTCCGCTTCTCTCGGTCATGGGACGTCCGACAATCCATCATACTGCAGAGGACCGTGCCATGGCTAAGCGGAAGGCACGTCAGCAATACTATCAGCGGTGAGTAGTTCAAACAGATAAAGTATCCTTTACTACACTCACTCGAAACACAGCAACAAAGCAGCTATCTCGATGAAATTGAAGAAGAAATACCGTGCGGGGCTTACAGTCTCCCCCGACCTGTCACCGTAAGCTAACAGTAGAATATATTACGGATTAAACTAATTTTTTTTAGTGCTATCGACGCGACCAATCACGAGCCCCGCCAACGTACAAGTAGTAGTGGAAAGAGGTTGTCCCCACAGTAAGCCTTCGAACTAAGACTGTACACCATGGTTTAAACGGACAGCCCACAGAGAGAATCAGCTTCGAGCTGTGGAGGATGAGCTTTTTTCACTTGTCGAGGGATCGCTAAAAGATCTTTTGAACAACATACTTTCGACTCAGGAACACGACGAGACTCTGAACAGTACTCTCGAAGAACTTATACTTAGCGCTGGGGTTACACAGACGTCGGCGATAAAGCTCGAGAATGACATACTGCAGCACCATGGCGTCGGTCCACTACTGGCTACCGCGCGGACAATTTCGGGCAATGTGGCTATGGCAATTAAGCTACTCGAGGACGTCCTCATGGCCAGTATGGCAGGGGATTTGACCACGTCATTCGAGAATGGATGCTTACTTTATCAGAAGTCGGCAGATGTTAGCTAGTACAAGAGTGGTGTCTTGCACCGTTCGGATTATCGTTCCAGGTAGTTCAAGTTGGTGTGCCGCCGCATGTTTTTTTAACAAAGAAGCGTTCTCAAACCTGACGAATCCTCAATGCAGGAGCTATTGATCTAACAAATCCGTCTTAAGTATGGCACCGGGCCTGGACTACAATCCCTCCTCTGAGTCTTTCGACGGTTCCCCTCACCCGCCGTGCTTGTTGTTCTGCAAGCGTTCTGAGTCCCGTTGTCCGTTTGTCTGTAATCCTTCAGCACCGAACCTCTCCTCTTCCCTGTTCCGATAAAAAGGTACGTAGTCACGGTTGCAAGATTCTTTGTGCCCCCTCTGATGTTCGTAGATGGGTGGCAACAACTGGGCAACACGTGAGCAGAAGGATTGGCTCAGGGCTTACTACGACGAGTACTATGTCCCATGTCTCCGACTAAAAGACTACACCGAATTCAAGCCTGTATTTTATACGGAGTGGTTCAAGAAATGGCCCGAAATTGAGTCGAAAGAGGCTGGGTTCCCTCCGGGCACGACGAAAGAGTCATTGAACAAGGTTCAACTCGACCATCTCGCCAACAGAGTCGCGCGGCGTCAAACGGTAAGCTATACTACAATTTACAGTTCCAACGTTAATGGATTGCATGCCTTCCAGCAACTCATCAATGCGATGAGATGGCTGGCGAACAAAGCTCGCTTGGAACGTTCAGCGGCGGCTATCGACCCCTTCAAGTCTATCAATCAGCTCACTAAGGACAACATGAAGAGGCCGCGGTCTTTGTCTGAGGAGCAAGTCTTTTCAAAGATGCACTATGAGGATGAGGTAAAGCCGAAGTACGAGGCCGAGTGTGCGCGCCTGGGACTCAGTACCAAGGCCAAGAAGGAGCGGATGACTATCCGCCGGAGGTTGACGAAGGAGGCTTGGGAGGAGACGGCTAAGGATGACCAACTTCGGCGCGAAGTCCTCGAAGAGAAGGCCCGTCGCGTAGATGAAGTTGCAAAGGTCAAGTCGTCCCTCGACCACGACTCTCTGGCCGGGGACTCGGATACCCCCTCGTTCTCTGAGACTCTCAGAGCGAAGTGAGTAAATTCATGTTGATCATGAGATGTATGTCCTAACGTGTCCTATCACCTTCTAGGGCAGTCGACGACCTACCCGCTATGCTCTCAAAACTTCTTGGTGGTCTCAGGGACAAAACTGGCTGGTCGTTCTCTATCCTTGCCGGCGGTCCTGATTACTCTCGTGGTGGCAGAATTAAAACCATCAGGTAAGTCACTGATGACCACGTTCTCCTGTATTGACCCACTTCATCACCAGTATCCACTCCGGAGCAACACCGTTTGGTTTGGACTTTATGCACGCCCACAGTGACTTCAAAAGACAAGTCATGCAGCCGTTCGATGAATTTGTCTGTCAGGTGAACGGTGAGTTTCGTTTTCTACAATTCGGTGTTCTGGGACTAACGTAGGTATCAAGGTATGACTGCATCACAGCGCTTTAGTGGTCAACAGGATATGAAGCCTCTCGATGCCAGTGCGCCACCCCCTCTGACCGTGACTGACCACGTCCCTCCGGTCCCACTCTCGAGTCTGATCAACACACACTCTCTGACCAACGCGCTCCCTCAAACCAGCAACGCACCTCCCGCACTTCCCGTTACCCATTCCACCTCTTTTACCAACAACGCGCATGCCCCCGCTGGACTCCCCGTTGCCCGTTCAGATGACGTGTCCATGTCGTATCGCATGGACTCGATCAACACCAACGATCTTCCCTCTAGTTATTCGGACTGCGACAGCGATGGTTCTTCCGTTTATTCGGACGTTTCCATGGCTTCACGATGGTCCTTCGACATGGAAGACGATTGCTCGGATCCTCCTCACGGTGCTTACTTGCCTCCAGCACCGTCAACAAGCACTCACGTGATGCCTCCTATCCCGCGAGGTTATTCCTTCCTCGACGACTTGAACGATCCATCTGACGTCGACCTGCTTGAGTATTCGGACGGCGTGGGAAGTTCTGCCAATTCGAGGCGTTCATCATTTGCCACTTCGCCACACTTGTCACTGCCTGGCACTCATCCTACGGTAGAACTAACTGCCTCGTATATCGAATCTGGGATTCAGGGCCGTGCAGTGCGGGAAACTGTGCAAGATGCACACTACTTACAGCCAGTGGTGCAACAGTTGACCAATCTCGGTGATCCATCAGGTGTCACGGTGGCAAATCTCACACGCACGACTCGGAGCGATCCGCCCACGTCGTTTGTTCGGAATGTTCCGACTCCCTCGCCTCTGTTGCCTCCGGCCATCGTCTCCCCTTCCATCAGACCAGACGTGTCAGCAGCCTCGACAATGCCAGTGCCCATATTGCCCTCTGCCACCATCAGCCCCGCAGCCCCCTCTGATACGGTTCCACGTACTCCCCATGCAGTCCAACTTCCCGAGCCACAATCGCCCAACAAATCGGCGACCAAAAGAGGTCGAGTTGCAGACAAGTCGAAGACTGCCGCCCTCGAACCGCCGTCTCCCGCGCAATCGCCCGAACTCTCTGCCCCTCGAAGGTCTGGCCGTTCCACGGTTCCTTCGACTCGCCTCGCTGCTGCAAATCGTATCGGAGGATGTTAATTCTTTTGCGAGGGGGCGGAGGAAAGATTGAAGGTTTCTTGTTGCATCCGAGGTTCGTTCTGCTATGTCGCTCGCATCTGCTATTCGTTTTGTTATCTGTCTTGTCGTTGTGTACTTGTGATGAATAAATGTTATCTTGGTTCACCTGATGCTTCTATACTTCGAAAAAATGAACATATGAGATGCTACCAGGACACCGTTCCATAATGATGCAGTAGATCATTGTTCCACCATGCATTATGCATCACTGATTGCAATCGGGTCACACAAGAATGCAAGAACCATTTGCAAAGTAGTATAGTAGTGATGCAGCATTCATTGTAGACGAGCAATACACATTGCATCACGTACTGAGTGATGCAGCATTCATTGTAAACGAGCAATACACATTGCATCACGTATTGCAAGACTATGCAAGACTGCTAAAACGTGAAAATTTCACTAAGTATGAAACGAAAAGGAGGGGGCTGAGGATGAAAGGGAAGAGGGAAGAGTAAACTATGAACAACAGAGTGGGGCACGTAACAGTAGTGACTCGGAAGGGAGAATGGCGTCGAAAACGACTCGGAGGGACCGGGGAGCGTAGCTAGCGAAACGAGCCGCGGGATCATGGACCCTAAAAAGTGTACTGGGATAAAATTACCGGGATGGTTGGGAACGGCGTCGAATGCAAAGCATGGGGTGGCATGTATGTGTGTTCGTACAGGTCGAGGGTGGGGGTAGTAGGGAGGAGAAACCGTAAAGCGCTGCCGGGAGCGAAGCGTACGGATGCCTGTCGGAGGGAAAGCGACCGCGCTGTATCCCGCGCTGCCGGAGAGAAGATCCGAGTCGGAGGGAGCAGCATCGAGCCTGCAACCATTGGGGCAACGTGTAGCAGCGCCGCTGGGGTGCAGCGCTGCATGCCGCGCTGGTCGAGGCGGATCGGAGGGGGGAACCGGAGCGCTGTAGGAAAATGACGCGTAAGTGATAATGGGGGCGGGATTCGAGGGGAAATCAAGGCTGCAAACCCTAGGAAAACGTATGGGCGCCACCAGGGTGCAGCGCTGCATACCGCGCCGGTCGAGGCGGGGGGAACGGGAGCGCTGTATCCTAGAAAAAATGGTGCGTGGGGGGTTCAACGATTGCCGCCGCCAGGGTGCAGCGCGCTGGTCGAAATTGGAGGGGGCAGCGAGCCTGCAAACCCTAGGACAGTGAATGGCCGCCGCCGGGGTGCAGCGCTGCATACCGGTACGCGCCGGTCGAGGCGGGGGGAACGGGGGAGTGCTGGGTCCTAGAAAAAGTGGTGCGTGGGGATTGATTGCCTAAAGTGTGAATGCGGGGACGCATCAAATCCCATCTTCCTGGGCATCTGGTGGATGCGGAGTGCAGCTAGAAAGAAGGTAGGCACATCAAGGAATGGCCCGTCAGATAGTCCGATGTTCCTGGTGTATGGCCCTGGCGATCTGAAGAAGGAGAATCAGCCGATCGACGACAAAATTGGAAAGGAGAAGCAGGGCGAACAACCGCTTACAAAGCTTGCATTAGTGATGCTGATGTCGTGCACAAGTGATGCAGAGCTCCTATAACAACTCATTGTGCACCACATGAACTGTTGCTATTACAATGAAAACTCTGCAATAAAATTACAGGGTCGCCTCGAAGTAAAGGAATACATGGATACGCAGATGCTTCAGATTGCTCGACAAAGTCGAGATGCATATAACGCAAAAATTCGATACCAGCGTCTCCGTATGCGAGAGTTGGAGATGATGCGATCCTTTGCG
>JBBPOM010000700.1:0-19749 GCA_038091455.1 Leccinum uliginosum | reverse complement strand
CAGATACTATCATGCATACACCGGTAGTGCAAACTGTCCTGAAATAATTATGCAAGGTGGCTAAGTAGGTAAGGACAGAGACTACTAACGGATAGCTAGAGATGAAGCTATGCTACTGTCTGGTTTTTGAATCGCTTAGTGATTGTGTCAATGTAGAAAAATCGCGGATATGCGGAAAATGGCATTTTGAGACCTGTATCTGATTTTTGTGAGCGGTAGATTCGTTCTGGTGTCGCGACAGACACGCCTGATTTTTTTACATAGCCATTGAACTTGTTATTTTCTTGTTTTGTGGCCTTTTGCATAACCGGGTCAATTTGCATAACCCGTCCATGGATAGTACAGGGTGATTGTTATGGGCAGTCTGTTCGTGATCTAATAGATTCAGAATATCAGCAGGTCAATCTGCACCTGCCTTATGAGCCCCAGATCCGAGAGATCCCACTCATTAACTGACGAAGTAAGACCTGTGAATTATTATTTAGCATGTAAATGATTCCTCTACCAAGTATCAGAGTGGAAAAAGCACCGGATGAAGTTGTAGAACAAATATGATTTGTCACACTCGAGCCCGGTCGGCATCTTGTGCCGAAAGTGTCGGACCGCAAACCTGCGGTTTTGGGGTCAGAGTTTGAAATTCCGAAGCGTGCCGTAGTGTGACCCAATGTGACCAAACTTTGGTCTAGATGCGCAATAGGGGATCAGAAACCGGGAGGCTTCCGTATTCCCAACACGAAGAGATAAAAATCAGATAAAAATGAAAGCATGTGTATTAACTTGTTCTCAATATGTAGTACCGTACCGAGTACAAATATCTTGTTCTTTTGAGGTTGTAGAATATCATACTGATTTTTTGCACTACCCGGGCCGTTGTGATGATCGTATCACTGGCATAGTTCTCACATGCTACTACATACACTCACCACGTGTACTGGCCCCCCGGGGATTAACATGCAACCATTAACGCACATGGAGGTTTCAAGTCGCCCATCGATATGGATCGCTTGGCACATTTTGACCGTATGATCCGTATCATATGCTTTCAACTGCCAGTGGTAGTAGGCGTGTCTCAGCAGGCTGGACTCCACGCTAAGCCGTGGTGCCACGGCTCTCGCGGGAAGAAAAGATGTCGAATCTAATTAATTATTCTAGGGTGGTCATGGGTTCTTCTTGCGAATCGACTCCGGACCGTTGGCCTGGGCGATACAGCGATATTATAAGTACCTCACCAGAGGCTCCACCCTTCAAGTATCCCACCGCAACAATCATTGATCATGTCCGACGTCGAGATGTAAGTTCCTAATCCGTTTGCTCCAGGTCAACGATCATCCAACAATGTGCCACTAGTCATACCGTTTCCAAACCTCAGGGGACTTCCAGCAATGTCAAGCTCAACAAATTCTCTTCTCAGTTGACGCAGGACAAGGTGAGCCTACTGTGTGTTCGAGGACGGTCTACTGACTGATCGGTACAAGCTTCGAGGTGGAGCTCAAGCCATGCGTTCGTAGTGTTCATCTCTCCCGAGTGGTATAATCTAATGTATTGCATATAGTCTACGCCACTGGGTTGACCGAGGACGATATGAACAAGCCTCAGGTATGAGTGTATTTCCAATGTTCAAAGCGTATGGCCCAACTTTGCCTGGTAGATTGGCATATCTCCGGTCTGGTGGGAGGGTGAGTGTGAAATGTTCTTGTCCCGAGGGGTCACCTGAAAAGCGCCAAGGCAATCCATGCAATATGCATCTCGTGAGCTCCATCAACTCAACTCAGCGTCATCCCCAAATTGGGCTGATTTTCCCGCAAAAAGCTGGATCTTGCGAAGAAGATCAAGGAGGGTTGCAAGGAGGAAGGCCTCGTTGGCTTGCTCTTCAATACCGTCGGTGTCAGGTCTGTGGTTACACTAGTCTCATTGATGACGCTGAGCTCAACGCGATCTCCAGCGACGCAATCACGATGGGTACCGACGGTACGTTCCGTGACTTGCTGTGAAATGTATTTTCATCATCCCTGTCTTCACAGGAATGCGTTACTCGTACGTGTTTGCTGAGTGACTATGGCTAACCAGGGGTTATTGGCTGACTTGCGACATTATAGGCTGCCCACTCGTGACCTGATTGCGGACTCCATTGAAGCGGTGAGTGATCTGCTGAGAAAACAAACCGTGTCTAATAATGAAAAAAGGTCACTTTGGTGAGTTGAGATATTCCCGTGGTGGCGCTGCCCCGCAAACACGATCTACCTACCCTACTACTATAAGGCACAACATTATGATGGCAACATCTCAGTCCCTGGATGCGACAAGAATATGCCTGGTGTTTTGTTAGCTGCCGCCCGTCACAATCGCCCCACGATCATCGTATATGGTGGCACAATCCAAGTAGGCACTCGTCATGTTGATTGCCCCGCGATGGGGTACAAGAAGGGTGACACCGTCAACATCTCAGACGCTTTTGAGTCATATGGTACGATATCTTCGTCTCATGCTGCTTTCTTGGTATTTAGTATTATCAGGCGCTTTTGCAGTTGGTCTTATCAACGACGAGGAACGTCTTGACGTGATCAAGCATTCCTGTCCTGGTCCAGGTGCTTGTGGTGGGATGTATACGTGAGTCAATGCATCTCGGTGTTTTCCTTAATTGTGAGCCTTGATATGGTGGTGTAGAGCAAACACCATGAGCTCTGCTCTCGAAGTTTTGGGGATGTCATTGCCGTATTCCTCTAGTACGCCAGCAACTGATCCAGGTGAGTCAAGATTTCCAAGCCGAAGAGGCTGACTCATCTGTCATCTTCAGGAAAAATCCAGGAGTGTTTTAGGGCCGCAAAGTATCTGAAGCGTTTATTGGAGTTGGACTTGAAGCCCAGGGACATTCTGACTCGTCAGTCGTTCTTGAACGCAATTACGATCGTCAACATACTTGGAGGATCTACCAATGCAGTATGTCTTTCGAATCTTTCTATTCCAGAACCATATTTCTGAGATATCACTGGAAGGTGCTCCACTTGCTCGCGATGGCACGAGCCGCCGACGTGTCTCTTACCATCGATGACTTCCAGGATGTTTCTGACAAGACACCCTACATTGCTGATCTCAAGTATGCATTCGACTTTTTCCGTTGCATCTCCAGAACTAATTGTGCTCCAGGCCTTCTGGAAAGTACTACATGGAAGACCTACACAAGATTGGTGGAATCCCGGCTCTGTTGAAGTATCTTCTTAAGCGCACCAATCTGATCGATGGTAGTCAGATGACTGTTACGGGAAAGACCCTCGCAGAGAACCTTGAAGATGTTCCGGAAATGGAATTTGAAACGCAGGACGTCATCAAGACGGTAAAGAACCCGATCAAACCAACGGGCCACTTGACAATTCTGCGAGGAAACCTGGCGCCTGGAACGGCTGTTGCAAAACTGACTGGTAAAGAAGGCTTAAGATTTGAGGTACGTCTTTCCACGTTCTGTAAGAGTGGTATACCTGAGATATGTGACAAGGGTCTTGCCAAATGTTACGACAGGTAGAGTACATATGACCCTGGGGCCAAGAGCGAGAGCTAAGTCTGTCATTAGTTTGCTGGACTTCTACCCTGCTCTCGAAAGAGGAGAAATCAAACCAGGCACTGTCCTCATTTTCAGATACCAAGGTCCCAAGGGTGCACCTGGGATGCCCGAGGTTCGTGATTTGGTCTACCTACTCTGCATAAGTATAGCTAACATTTCTTTGGCAGATGTTGGGTGAATTCGAAAGAGACTCACCCCGATCATTTTCTTATTTGACTCGATTGTAGGACCGACCGCTGCTTTGATAGGGGCTGGTCTCGGTAACTCGACTGCTCTCATTACTGACGGACGTTTCTCGGGGGCTTCTAGAGGATTCATCATTGGTGTGCAGAATTTGAGCTTTAAGCAGTGTTCTAGGCATTCAACTCTACCCTTTCCAGGTCACGTTGTCCCAGAAGCCACCTTGGGTGGCCCGATTGCTCTAGTCAAAGACGGCGATCGCATCATCATCGATGCTGCGTCGCGAACCATCAACTGGCTAGTGGAAGAGGATGAGCAAACGGCCCGCCGAAGGGAATGGGAGAACTCGGGTAAGAGTGCCTTGAAAGTAAAGAGAGGAATTTTGTACCGGTATGCAAGGGATGTCGCGGTGAGTGATGTTGAATTCGCTTGCATGTCACATCGGCGCGTTGCTGACTCCTCGGTCGCGTTTAAAGCCGGCCAGCGAAGGCGCGTACTGCGACTGATGTCCCCAAAGGTTGCTCGTATGTTGTGTGTATGCATAGGACATTCATGTATAACAGATTAGAGAGTAAAATTCCTGAGTTTTGTGACAACAAAATCATTGACAACCTGTTCGCGAGTCGGAGTACTTGCTATACATTCACGAGATGTCACACTCCATCACCACGACCGCTTCGTATGTCCTCAACAAGTACTCGCGTTCTTACCCATCTACGTCCTCGTCTGGTTCCCAGGCTCCAGTCGACTCTGAATGGCAGCATTTTACGAACCCGGTCATGAAGATCATTCTTGAGGCCAAGAAATCCCCTTCCGGGCAACTGGTCTCTATGCGCCTGAGGATCATGTGGACCTTACACACAGAGTCCAGCGACTTGTCTATGGAACAGAGAGAAGTTGTATTCGTGAGCGACCATTCAGATTGTTGATGGATGTGCTCCATTGACGGTCCCTCTCACGCTGTTTGTCTTAGGAAGACTTGGAATTGCTGTCATTTTCGTCTTTGCCGGCGTTCCAACCGCCCATAACCTCATCAGACCAGAGCCTTCCACTGAAGGCAGTGTATCGCGACGCAGTGGTTGGCATTCGCTACCTGCACCCGAGGATAATCCCTCTTGGTTCTCCTCCAGCAAGTCATTATGCGGGTGACGGCTCGTGTTTACTACTACTGACCCTTTATCTCTCAGACATACCGTCGCTTCCAAGTCACGTTCAAGGACGCACAAGATGCCTCACGATTCATCGATGCCATCAAGTCCGTCTGTCCCTGCAAGGCGAATGCTCATTCGATCCAACTCAATAGACACCCTACAATGCTTTCGACTGCCTTGACGCGTGCCGCGACGACCATGTCTGGATCCGCTGGACTGACAGAGCGTCAGAGCGTCATCTCGGCACCTAGGCCACTGGTTCGGTCATCCACGCTATTTCGCCCTCCGGAGAACCAACCCGTTTCTACTACCGCACCTCCCTCCGTGGTGACGAATCTGTCCTCGGACGACAGTACCTTTGTGACATGCTCCGAGACTTCGCACAGAACGAGCACGCCAGCCAACCCTGAGGGGGACGGCCAACAGAAATACCGTGGTGCTCGAGGCCCTGTTCACGGTTCCTTGCCAAATTCGTCGCAGTCGTCAGACCAAAGTTCAACGATGCCTCCACCTCCTGTACCGCGACGTGTAACGCACTCTGCCGATGCAGTGACCCAGGAACCATCGAAAGCGGCAACTGCGGACGACGAGAGATCACAGATTCTTGCCTCTCTGAGCAAGCATCCCTCTCTATACGAACTGTCTCGAACTGATCTCGAACTCCTCGTTAGCCAGGTCATACGAGAAGAAGGTTTTCGTCATCTGGTAACATTGGAACGTGTCATGGCAGTACTGCACAACTCACGTCGCTATTCCCTAGCTCGAGTCTCTCGATTCGTTGTGGAGTGTCAAGGGACTCCTAGGTCGTTGACCCATGTTGTACTGTGCAATACATTCATCATGAATATGCTTTACAGTACTTGTAACAGAATCTTCTATTCGCAAGTTAGCTTCCACGTGAGGCAGAAGGCAGACCCTCTGATGCTTCGAGGGACGTGCCAGAGACTTGTAACTCGTGTACACTCTCAAGACCCACACCTCGAAGGATTCGGCCGATTCCTTCCTTTTTCATGACCTCTAGTTCTGCCTCGCTCTTGGCAAGAAGCATGCCTGCGAAGCCGAGTGAATTGACGCCGATCGGTTCTTGTGTCTCCTCGACCATGTACGCCTCCTGGCGTCGAGGTATCAGATGCATGTGTTCCAAAGTAAGGATCACGTTGTAAGCAAGGGAACCGGAAGGATAGTCGGGGTCATGTCGTACGGTCGATACGACCAAGTCGAGCAGTAACAAGAAGGGGGGGAAGACTGTTTCGCGAAGTTCATCCACGGAAAGATTTCCGGAAAGAGGGGGAAGTCGGAACACATGATTGGCATAAGGTAGAGAAGAAATCGCGAACGGCTTCCCTATACACATTTCCTTCAGTTTCTCGCCATCACTGTAAGTACCAAAAGTTAGTTACCGGGAGCTTCGAGTGTCAATCTCCTGGCAAGCTTTTCGATGGGCGGACCGTCGTTCTCAACTTCGATAAATTGGACGTGTTTGTGCGATTGGCTCGCACCGCTGTTCGGCCCACCTGATGGATGTTGCGGTAGGTGTCTACAGATTCGATCTGGGAAGGAATGCTCACAATTATAAAAAGCGATTAAATGCTTATTCGCCTGTCGAGCGGCGAGCAAGAGGAGATACGTCTGTACCAGATCCTCTGGCAACAAGGGCGAAGTCTGCGGCTGGAACTCTTTGATCGGAGTAGGGT
Source organism: Leccinum uliginosum (assembly GCA_038091455.1). Taxonomy (NCBI): domain Eukaryota; kingdom Fungi; phylum Basidiomycota; class Agaricomycetes; order Boletales; family Boletaceae; genus Leccinum; species Leccinum uliginosum. The sequence continues at coordinate 13,168 of JBBPOM010000700.1, read as the reverse complement.
TGATGACCCCGAACGTCGTTCACGGAAACTCGAGAACGCACCCTTTGTCACCAACAGAAAGTGGCAAGGAACCACGGAAAATTTGTTCACCTGAAGGGCCCGGATTGAACATCGTGTGACGCGGGACGAGAACTACACTCACCAGCACGATGTAGTGGGATACATCGTCTCCGTCTTTCAGGGATAGTTCCCCTAGGTATAACTGTGGGGTATAAGGCGGAGCGAATGGGTTCTTTTTGGCTACTGTGCTGGGTTCCGAGGAATGGGAGAGATGACCGGCAGCATCCCGGGCTACAGGTTTCTTCTGTAGCGCAGTGCATAGTCGCAACTCGAACTGGCTCGGCAAACATCGACGAAATTCTGCGTCGGGCAGTGCAGGAATCTCACCTGCAGACCGATATCCTGGTGCTCGTGAGTTACGGATGGGTAGAAGAATCGTTCGCCGGATTCGTCTGCGATCTTGAATTTCTCGGATAATGCAGCGATTATATCAGATGGCTGCATGGTTACTAGTACATGAGCGAGTTCTTTGGGATCTCTGGGCCCGATCGCGGTGGGCTCGTGGCGTGTGAGCACGTCTTAGATAGACTAATAGACCTGGACGGTAATAAAGCAACGAGGACGTTGGCAATTACAAGGAACAATAGTCCATGATATCCGATAAAGTACCATTGCATCGTCGGTAATGCCTCTTGGGGCTCGTCGTCAATACTACGCGTCCAGTGAGGGACACAACCGTCACATCATCGGAAGGGCCAGCCTCAAGGCTCGCCCGCCTATACCTCGTCAGCTTTTGGGCCCTGATTCAGAAGACAGCAGCTATACGTGACAGTGTTTTGGCATAAGTATTCGTGCTGTATGTGATCATGCCATGATTCAATATCGATGACTGTTCGATAGTAAGTCGACGTTCAAAATGTTACCTGGTTAGAAAGCGCCATGGAGAACGAGCAAGACGATTATTGGCGGCATGCTGCGATGTACGGGCAACCCCTTGATGAAGGGAAGCGGGTATTCTAGTAGTGCAGTCACAACGAAACCCAGGATCATGACGATAATGGGAGCCTTGATAATGACAGAGGTGAACACATGGTCTAGGGACTCGGAGGATACACCAGGGGAGTATCAACAGGGTTGGATTTCCGAGTAGTGGAAGAATGGACTGTTGGGTTGCGAAGAAGGCCACCAATAAAGTCCCAGAAAACTTGCGGAATGGCAACATGCTCCAGAAACTGGCCTACATTGCATCTGACACGGTCTGCTGGTGAGACCGAAGCTTCTATAAGAAGGTTATAACAAAACACGCAAAAGTACTTGCAGCGAATAACCTGATTTCCCATTGGAACGGTGGGAGTTATCTGATATGGCACGTGCGATAGCGAGACAAATTGTCTCTTGTGATCTAGCACTCGTTATATCATGTTCAAGAAGAAGCCGAATAAACAGCCACTCTCGCAGGATCTCATTCCCGTGGGCCCGAAGCACGTACAGACAACGTATCGCGGAAAACGCGATCAGAATGGTCTCAAGCCGTCTACTTCTCGCGCACTCGTCTTGCGCAACGGTAAATATGGTGCTCGCGGAACAGGTGAACTCGTCCTGGCCGGAAAGATAACTGGCAGGGAGAAGCTGGATCTTCTAGCAGGTACGTGCTCCTCGTCGCCCTTCATCATGCTGCTTGTTCACCGTTCCGCCAGAGGACCTCGTATCGCAGAAATCACGTACAGCCCTCATGGCTCCCTTCAATCTCGACAAGTGCATCAGAATCGCCGACTCGCAATACAATGGTATGTATGGTTCGAATCTCCCGTCATGTCGTGTTCTCCAAACCCTCACTTTCTTAAAGCTTACCTCGACGACATCGTTAATCTCAAGGACCCTGACTTGTTCCACGATACGATCGTGGCCGAGTTGACCGCAAGATCCCCCAGTGTCCAACGGTCTGCGCGCAATGCTTCGCATCTCGCTTCAGTCGTTTCCACAAGGTATACCCTTCGATTCATGTCACTTGTAATTAGTACCTACCATCCCTCAGGGTACACAATGCCTACATGATAGCTTCAGGATGGAAACTTGTCATCGATATCCTTCGGGATCTGCAGAAATCCGGTATAAATGACGTATCAGTCCGCACACAGCTTCAAACCGATGAAAGTTTGCGGGGACGGTACTTGGTCTTGTGTGACATACTTGGTGTTCTGGTTGACCTTGGACAAGCACACTTTTCCATTCTTGCCATGACCACGCGTATGCAATTCCAATTCCTCTACCCATTCCCGTGATTTAATCTCTACTTAGCTTACTACTCTCGGTACTTCAAAGAGGTGGAGCACATGGACTCAGAGCAGCCTTCCATATCATTCGACTGGGCCGGCCTCAAGGATGCTTGTAAATCCTTCTTAGACTCTATCATCATCGAGTTATGTTTCCCAAGAGCACCATACCCAAAGCGAATCCTATGTCAAATCTTGCATGACGCCGTTGATGAATCCCCGAGGGAAGCCAAGAGGTTTCCGCAGTCGATGTGGGACGCTGTTGGTGACATCTCCGTAAGCTTCTCCTTCCGCAGATTCTCAGATTGGTGTCGACTAATCTTGTACGCAGGTTGCGCTGGAACTACAGGAACTCTTGGAGAGTCCCCTTCTGGGTCGTCAAGGCGAGCAGCTCAAATGTCTTCCACGCCAGATGCCAGAGAAATACGAAAGGTGGCTTGATGCTCAGATTTACTCAAGACAAGCATCGGAATCATATGCAAACCTCAAGGACCTCATCCACCCTTTGGAAAGGACCAGGGATCCATCCGTACTTGATAATGTATGGAGGTTCATAAATCAGGTACCTTTCAAGTCTTGCCAGACTTTATGTTCTGATCCCCCACCAGAACTACAAAAAAACCTCGGGCCTGTCTATCGATTCGCTTTGGGGGTTGGACGAAGCTCTTCACCGGACCTCTCAATGGAGTTCCATCTACATGCCCGGCCTTCGCACCTACGATTCTGATTCTGACGACGAGCTACCTTCTATGCGCCTTTCAAAGAGCACCGGACGCAAAAAATCTGGTGGGAAGAAGAAACAGAAAAAGTTACTTGCAATAACGGAGGGGAACGAGGACGACGTCAGCGACGGTTCCATGCCTGATCTCCAGTCCGTGTCAGACACCTCTGAAGACGACGAGGATGTGTTTTTCCCCCAGAATGATGGCGACTCGGAAGATGACGACGAGGAAAGTGACTATGATGATGACGGGACTGAGTATGACTCGGAAGAAGAAGAAGTCTATCGAACAATGCTGAGGGATGCAATGGACGCCGCGATGGAGATACCCGAGTTCTTTGATCCCAAATCAAAAGTTCCCGAGTTTGATAAACTTGCAGAGGAAAGAAAAGGGAATCCGTTTTTAAAACTCCTTGGATCATTGAGAGGCAAGATCGCTATCCATGTTCTGGAGCTACGTCACTAATATCTCAGCAGGGCGTATGTTTTCCTCTGATCCCAAGCTCAGCTCGACCACACGTACCCAGCCACGGAAGGGCTTCTTCACGCAGAAGGGCCAGACTGACCAGACTCCGGCTAAGCCACCCACAGCTTCTGCGAAACGTAGCAAGGTTACTGATATTCCTGGCCGCAAAATTCCGTCCACACCGCCCACACCAAGCAAGGAATCTCCACCTGGTACGTATAAAATGTCGAAGCGGGTGTCGACCTCCTCAATACCTGGTCTTAGCTTCTTCTACCACTGGTGAAACAGAAGGCCGTCGCGCAACCGTCGAGGACGCGGAGGATGAAGAGGACGTAACCTCTGTAGCAGGCAAGAAGAAAAAGAAGAAACCAAAGAAGAAGAAGAAGAAGACTACCAACGACTTGCCAACAGTTCAGGAAGACTTTGTATCCGCTATTTCGAATCCCCCAGACAATACTCCTCCGAGTACACCCGCAGTAAAGCCTGCTGTATTCACACCCCCTAGGAATAGTCGTTCGAATATCCCTGTCGACACTCCTGCTACACCAACTCCTCCAAGGACTTATCGTTCGAATATGCTTACCGAAACTCCTGTTAGGCAGTCTCCAAGCAAGCCTACCACATCATCTAATACCTCTGTCAATTTGTCTGCACACATGTCGACAGCCTCGCTGCCTATCGAGCCCACCGTCGCGCAGTCAGCTCATTCTTACCTTCAGGAACTCGGTGTTCCGAAAGAGAAAGTTAAATCCCGTCCCGGCCATGGATCTCTATTTTCAGATAAAAGGGGATTCCTCCAAAAGCTCAGCTCGAAGGACAAGACGCCGAAAGAGAACGAAAACGATCCGACAGTCAACAAGAAGTTCACATGGTTTTCGAAACTGGGTAAAAAAACAGCCAGGTACATGCACCAACTGCTGCATACCCATGCAGACGAGAAGGCTGGGTCGTTGAGGTGGGAAAACTTCGTCAAGGTAAGTCCTACAGTAGCTTTATTGCGGCGTCTTATGATAGACGGGTATTTCAGGTTATGCGAGACATGGGTTTCAAGTATGACCCTAGCACTGCAGGATCATCTGTTCGCTTCGACCCGCCAAACCCAAAGGATAGGGTAAGCTGTTACCAACCTCCGCGGTCTTCTGATTTGATGACATGGTGTGTCTCGCAGTCTATCACAATTCACAAGCGTGCGCTCTTTTTCTTTGTCATACCTTTGATTCGATCAGCACACGCTAATGAATTTTGCAGCGCATCCTGATTCGACGCTAAAACCAACGCATCTGAGGGACATTGGAAAGAGGTTGAAGGATTATTACGGATGGTCAGAGGAAGACTTTTTGAGGAGAACCGAAGTCATTTGAGAGTGGCTTGTCTGTATCTATTACCATGTGTTGTAAAAGCATTTGTACTATTTATATGATGACGACATCCTCATAATGGTCAAGGGTCAAGGGCCCGGCCATCATAGAAGTACCTGAAAGTTTGCGCGTTTCGAATGATGGAAGCGGTGAGATGAGGGGGTAAGTGTCTCTGTATCACTGAACTCGGAGAAAGGAACATTTCGTACACATACATGATACTAGTACACACAACAACTTACAAGGATAAAAAGTAGCACAGCACCCAAGAGCATCATAGATCTTATAGACTCTCACCTTCCATCATAACTCGTTACTCGACATTGTCATGATTCTGTATCATGATCATCGAAACCATTAGCAATTAGCTGGTGACAAAGCGGATGAATTGTGACACACATCATCCCAACCGTCAAAATCGCCTTCCGAAAGCAGTTGTCCACCCAAAAGTCTCCCCATGTGCGTCGACGCAAACAGCATGCCCTTCCTCCGAAGGCTCGTCAACGTCCTTATGAAGCTAATGGGCGTCTTCTTGAACGCGGCCCCAGTCTGTGAATAATGCCCCGTCCGATTCTTGGGCGCGATAAACCCATCACTCTGGACCTCAATGCCCTCAGGCTCGTCCTCTTCGCCTTGCAAGTCCCCGGCGTACACGCATAGGAACCGACAAAGCCGGACATAAGTCTCATAGTCCTTCAGGTACAGCTGCCCGGAAAACACGTTCAGTTGGTCCATAAGAGCCGCGTGTGGCGTCCAGCCAGCAGGAACAGCGGGGATGCTATACAACGCGAGGTCGTCGCATGCCTTCACCGACTTGGCGACGCGGGGTGTGTACAGATGGAGGTGAACCTTTCCGCCCGTCTTAATGTGTGGCATCAAGTGGTTGGCTTCGTAAGGGCTCAGAACGACAAGAACTTCGTTGCCACCCCGTTTGCCGGAAACGACCCACTGGACGGGGCGCAAGTAATCGTCTGACTTTCCAGACGAGCTGACGGTCTTCTGGAAGTCCGTCGTTGCCAACACGAACGGGCTCCAGATGTGTGACTCGCAAGTAATCGCTGAAGTACCTTGCAGCGTCTCGAAAGCTGGAGAAAAAGCCGGGCTGTATGTAGGAACGATGCCTGTCTGCACAAAGGTAACGACATCCGAGTGCACCGAGTGGATCTTCGGTGTCGCCCTCGGGGGTCGTTCCACGTGTCGTTCGCGCTCAGCTTCACGGGTTATCTCCCGCTCTTGTTCCTCGTCCATGCTTGCAGTGTGCACTAACGAAAGCCCAAGGGAAATACAGCGACGGCGGATATCTGGAGTCTGGGATTCGGCAAAGTTAGAAGTGCTGCGTGGCTCGTAGAGCTCTTCCAATTTCTTCGCTTCCGGTTGAAGCCACTTGGCGGACAGTTGTTTCGGAGTCAGCTCGCCTCTGCTGAAGCTGGTCCAAACATCATATCGGGCCGTGTGATCCGTCCCTTGTTGGGCCCAGTGAGGTGCACGCTGCTGAATGTCGTCACAAGTCTCGCGTATCGTCCACTGTAAGATGTCCATGACGTTGATGGCGCTTGAAGGAGCTTTACAGACGACATAGCGAATCCGGCGATCAACTTCGAGGGGTGCGAAAAACATGATGGAGTGGCCATGACCAAGCTTTCGCATCCGCATACAACCTATAAATCAGAGAAATCAACATTCGCGGATCCACCAAATACGCCACATCGCACGTACCTTGGACCAGACGATCTTTAGTGATCTTGGGGCCCAATGTGACCGCTGCACGAAATCCACTCGGGAAGTTGATGTCGGTACCGCGCGTGTGAGCATCATCGAGATACACGATGCATCGATCCAGCTGCTGGGCAAAAGGCGAAGATAAAAGGAGCTCGGTGCTGCCGTCCCGTGTAAGAACCGTCAACTCGTCGTCTTCATTGAAAAAGATGGCCGCAAGCGAGGAAGCTGAGCTGATGGCCAACCAAGCTGCGGCCAGTTCCTTATTCTGAAGATCCAACATTTGGGCACCGACGTCCAACAGGACGCGGATCTCGGGCTGCTGGGATACTAGGATAGCAAGGAACTCGGATGCCTTTCGCCGCTCGCCGCTCTCGTGAGTTGTACACATGTAATGGTTGTTCTCCTGCTGAAGGATATAAGCCAAGACCTTTGCATTCGTTCCCCGCTGATGCTCAGGATCGTGCTGAGAGATGTGAAGCGGCAAGAGATATCGACCATCGTTGGTCCCAGAAAACCCTGTGATAATATATTATTACACGGGCACACACCGTACTCGGCTGAACTCACCCGTTAGCACCCGTTCTTGCTTCTCTGCTAGGTCCCAGCCAGAACACGACAATTTGGAAGGAAATTCCTTGGCTTCTCTCGGAAACACGACTTTCGCAAGGTAAAAATCGATTGTTGCCTTATTCCGGGAGAACAAAGGGAGCAGAAAATCGTGCCACTGTTCCGATGACTTGATGTTGATACCGCTCCATGATCGTAAAGACAGCGGTACTTTGAAACACTCTCGGACCCAGAGGTCGTAATCCGCCGACGGTTCCTCCTGATTAAGCAAAATTTCGAAACAAGTCTCCAATTGACCTTGATCCAGGCCGCCATAGTAGTAAGATAGACAGGTAAAAATGATGCCAACATCGGGATGTCCGAACTCGGCTCTTTGTGCTGGCACATCCTTGGCCCTGTATGGCACCGCAAGCATGGTGCGCACTAGGGCGAGGCCGTAGTTCACCCGCCACCGTCGTTCCCCGAAAGCGAACAAGAGAATGCCAGTTGCCAAGAGACCGCGTAGGAGTAACAGACTACTCCACAGTGGAGTCTGCTGACAGTATTTCTTTACCGATCGGATTGTTGCCGGTGAGACATCCTCGCAAGATATGAAGTCTTGAATTGCAGCCCTAAGGTTCCGCCTGACTCGTTGAAAGCCAAGGCCCGAAAGGCAACCTCTCATGATGTCTTGCAATATTAGTGATATTAGCTGTTGACCGGCGTCTGCTTGCAAGACACGAAAGTGAGGGAATGATCCAGGCGGACCTCTCTCATACTCTATTCCAAGCGGGAATTCTTTTCGAACGGAGGATGCGTGTTTCTTCACGAGGTTGAGGACTTGTTGAGTGGTTGTCCATCGTTCAGGGAAGCCCTCCATGTGTAGTTGATGGCCAATGGTATATATCAATTGGTACCGAACATGGAGGATTTCGTCACTCTCATCCATGATATCTCGAGAACGAGAATGGAGCCACTTTTGAATTTCCAGCAACAGGGACGGTACCGTCTCGTCCTTCGATGGAGACAGTTGTTTCTCCACACTGACGAGTTTGAGTGACAGAACGTGATCCGGTTGAACGACTAGAATCCCACGCTCCTTCATACACTCCATCATAAGCTCGTGGAGGGCAGTTACTTGCTCAGAGCTGATCTCGAGAGAGCGGGAGAATGGGAGAATGTATATTCGTCTGTTGGCAAGTCCGCCAAGACGATCCACGAGGAGTTGAAACAGTTGCGCTGTGAGTGCCTTAGGAACAATGACGCGTACTATTTGGTCACCATCGGCGAGGACAGCGGCAGAGATAGGAATGATGACAGAGGATTTTCCTTCACCCATGTTGAGTTGCATAGCTGTATTCGCGCCGGAAAGTGGAGAGATCATTTGATTGGCAACCTCTACCTGGACGCGCCGGATTAAGAAGTTACTTTGGAGCTGATACAGATGAGAAACACTACGTCAAATCCAAACACGAGAAACACACCTGAATTAATAGCCAATCTGGATTCTGATCGGCGTCCCAACCGTCGCAACCTTTGTTCAGTAGTTCCCTGTGGAGTTCTTCAAGGAGGTTGTCGAGTCGTAGTTGAAGCAGCCTGCGAGCGCGCTGTAGCTCAAGTGTAAGGAGAGCCAACGTCGTGAGACATATCTTCCAATCGTCGGAGAGTACGACTGATGAGTTGGACGCAAGGGACCGAAATAGTGAATGTGCAGTTATACGTGGCCATTGACCTGATTCCTCAAGAGCCCGTTCACTCGGGCTCCTCGGTCCCAGATGCTTCCTGAGAGCGCCGAGAGCCTCAGCGTAGCTGTCCTTGCACTGAACATAGTGTGCCACGAGTGTTTCGACAGTAGGCAGCTTCGTTCCTTCGCGTGAAACGGATACCTCAGTCTCAAAGCACTCCGCGCTAGTGCGAAGGTTTGAGACGTATTCGCGTTGGAATGGATCCACCGCGTTTTCTTCAGCCGTAGCGATCAGTTGGTGCAATGCTGTTGATTGCTCCGAACGGGAAGTGTTCTGAACGTTGGCACCCGCATATCGAGGCAACCTATTTAGTGATAGTGCAGGTCTGGAAAATAGCTGGTCCACCGTGAGCAACCAGCATGATTCATAAGAGTGGATGCTTTGTGATGGGTGGAATGAATATTGAGCTGCAGTTGAGAGGGACACGGGGTGTAGGGTATCCAGGACGCCCTGAACGTGAACGAGATGTTCTCTAAGCTTGAAATTGCGATAGCAGCTAGAAAAGTAACTCTGGACTTTGAGTGTGAGTTCTTTTACATCGTATGAATTGGGGTCGAGGGAGCAAGGCGGGGGAGTTTCGCACGGCCAAGCATCAAGTAGTTGGCGGACTGTCGCGTCGGTATCCAGTTTTCGTTGTTTTTTTCGCTGTTTCTTAGGATTCTTGCCAGCTATTTCAGGTCCTCTGCTCTCTGGACTGTGTTCGAAAGGTTTGGCGCAATCATGAACATATTTGCGCAGAGAATCCTGAGAGGGACAGTATTCATTTGAAATGACATAGGAATCATAGGGCGGCGGATCTTTCGCAAGGAAGTGCGGTCCCTCCAGCACGAAGGCTACCAATGCCGGAACCAGGTCACTAAATTTCCGGGAAGCATATGCCATGGCGGGGAGAGAGAAAAGTAATTGGTGCCATATTCCTTCGTCATTGTAAGTCTGCAGTCGATCGTATGCCTTGGGCCACATCAACGAAAGATTTGGCTCCATCCATGAGCGGTGGTATTGAAATGATAGAGGATTCTTTTGGGATACCGTCTCAGTCTTCCATGATTTCATGATGCTTTTGATGCCTTTTGCTGTTGCCCTACCGGCAATGCGGTGGTAGACAATAGTTGCCGCCGTATATGCGCAATGCTCTCTCGAACCAGACCCCACCAAGTCTCTGCCGAGGTACCTAACATCAAACTTCGCCTTGGAAGATCCCGGGGAATTTTCGGGTGGATACAAATACGCTGCGCAGAGCGCACCGCGATTCAGCAGGGTGTCGTCGTAGCATGGAAAGTTGTCGAATAAAGAGTTTGATTGACTTCCGTGGAACAATAGGGCTCTTTCACAGTGCTCCTTGATTGCCTTCACGACGACATACAATTCAGGAAGCTGAGAACTCGCAGGGAGGTCGCGCCACTGGACCTTCTGCATAGACCTGTGACTTTCGGGGTACCATGTACGCGATGGGCATATGAGTGCGATCAATCCCAGGAGCTCCGCGTCTCGGGGACTAAACTTCATGATCGACTGGCAACCGGCAGATCGGAGTATAGATAATGCCTCTTCCGTACCCGATCTACTCGTAAGCAGGTCGGTGCCACACCCGCTGGTCAGGGCATGCAGGTAAGCGCAGTAAAGCTTGTTTGTTAAGCTGACGTTCCCAGTCAAGCAGCCCAGTTCCGTATTTACTCTATAGGTCTGGTAAGTTATGCGTTGAATGGCAGGACCATTGGTGTTGATCTCGACGCGGACATGGTGGCCGTCCTGGCGATAGGAAATGTCGCCTTCGGGGATGAGGACACAACGAGGAACGAGATCATCAGCACCGACGTCTCCGATCTTTGGTCTAAGCACAAGCTTGTTGGACAAACCGAACATGGCCCCGATAGATTGATTCTGGTCGTAAACCATTTCACGGATATTGCGAGACTCGAGATCCCCGTCGTCGTTCACGTAAAATGACAGGTTGTAGCGGGGTAAATCGACTGACAATTGTAAGGGAGACTTGGACTGGCTTGGCTCGATCTGGGAGGTGGTGATTATGAGATTTTGTGGGGAATCAAGTACTTCCAAGAGGCTAGAAACCATTTTCCATGTCGAGCTCCGGAGGTCTACGAGAGAACAGGGCCCTCTGTGCACATGATATTTCCCGGGGATGCAACTGATCTTCCAGTTCTCTGAGGATTCATCCCAGAGCTTGTCGAGAGGGCGTATCTCTAGAGTGGAGCTGGAAAGATTCAACCAATGTGCGTGCCCCTCGATCAACACTGCCGGCAAGTCTCCAACAAGCTTTTCCGGAGGGACCAGCTCGAAAATCGCGTGATTGGATGAGATGGCTCGTTTTGCTCGTATCACGAGATCTTCCTTTACGAGAGAAAAGTACACCTGCATACATAGTTTGAGGATGTAAAGTTGACACCTTGAACGAACCGTATCATACTAACCTGGTGGTCAGAGATTACATCACGTGTTGAATAATCCATGCCTGGGAGGTCAGACGGTGCTACATCAAGCACTTGCTATGAAGACGGTCAACCACCCGCCATGCACCGATAAATTGCAAAGAAATGCCCACCTTGCCAAATATACGGTTGTATAGCGGTAGCCGCACGATCTCCTGTGGCAGTCTTCCCAGTGGTTTTCCATCCACCAAAAGTGACCCGTCAAGTAAGTTAAGATACACTACTTGGGAGCACTGGTTTCCAGTCGCAATAGTTGAGCAAGAGAACCAGTGAGGATCGGAGTGCTGTACTAGGCTCTGCTTCTTCTCCTTTTCCTCGTTCCATGGACTCCACTTTGAGCCTGGATGGTAGAATGACCACACCCTACGAACTGCAAGGTCGGTGCCTCGATTGCCATGCTCAGTTCTAAGAGCGTCACTCAAAGCGCTCCGGCTGTTTAGAGAAAGACGGCGATCTCGGTCGAGGAGGAGTTGCGAGTGAGCGGGGAGAGAAGAAAGATTGACAGGCGTGTTGTCGTGGATAACAATGGCACACGAGATCAGAATCTCGACGTCCTCTGCAGAACGAAGGACCTCTGGGATTACGTCAGGGTCAACGTCGAAGGTGCTTCGACAAATAGCGGCGGTATCCCGTAAAAGCGCGCGCAGCTCCTCGTCTCCTTGTGCCACTAAGAGTTTTCTTGATAATTCATTGACCCAGGAGAACACCCTCGTGCGCACGGCGCGGAGATGATCGAGAAGTTTCCGCGAGACTGCTTGATCAGGGCTAGAGGAAAGGAGACGACACAGCAGGAAAGAAATAGTAACTATCGTCACTCCCTCCAACCAATTGGCTTTTATATCGCCCAAAAGGCAGTCCAGCTCTTCCATGAGTGCGCAACAAAACGAGGGTTGTCGAATTTCTTCGTGCCACTTCCACGCTGAACCATCAAGAGGTCCAACTTGTGAAGCAGCTTGGGCAACGAGCAAATGAACTTGATGGTGACGGAAGCTTAGCGACCTATCCCTGAGAGCTCGCAGAATATTGAGCCACTGAAGTGAACCACCACTGCGCAAGTGCCCGAATGCTACAAATTCATGGATAGAGATATCATGATGACAGTCTGCTTGATTTGCCAAGACTTCGTTCGACGTGTGGGAAGTGGCATCGACATAAGTTTGCAGATTTTTGTAAGGTCCGCTTTCGAGCTCGTATGTGCAATAGCGACCAATGTCGATGTGGTCAAGAGCGTCAGCGACGGGGATTTGAACATGGGAGTCGAAAGCATAAAATTGCAGACCGTTGTTGACACAGACGCGACTCCGAGTACTTGGGATGTGTGTCCTGTGATAGTGAGTGACAACAAATGGTTTGGTAGTGGAGCCAAGGGAGATACGTGATCTTGGATGCTGAACGAGATAGGGACGGAGCGCGTTGTATTGATCGAGCTTGATATAAGGATTTTTCGGTTCTGGAGCTGGTGAACATATGTCGACCAAAAGATGAAATGTGGCAGTGCGCCACATGTTGAAAGACACAGGACAATCCAGCTCGAATACGACAAATTTAGCCTGTATGTTTTCGGCTGGTAATGGCCACTCGTGGATAGCTATTCTCATTTTGCTGAGTCTTCGCTCCATGTGGCATCTGGAACAATCCCTAGAGTGAAGCTCCTGGCCATCCTCGGTAATAGAAGAAGAGTGATTGTTCTTTAGGCATTCTTGCTCAAGACGAGCATATTTGGCATTCGCCTTCTCGAGGTCAGCGACTTTCTTATCAACTGCCTTCTGCGCGTCTGCTTCGATTCGAGCCTTGAGTCCCTGAAGATGTGGGGATTTTCCGAAATAACGGATGGCAAAATGATTCGAAGTGATTGAAGGGGAAAACACGGACCACCCACTGCGAGATTGGGAG
>JBBPOM010000699.1:0-19753 GCA_038091455.1 Leccinum uliginosum | reverse complement strand
ACCTTTCTAAAACCCGAAGGAATCGAGACGGCGGTGCACTATCTTTGTGCCTCTCCTCCAAGCGTATCTCTGGGGTTTCTGAGTATATTTCTGAGGCGCAGGTCATGAGGTAGACTGAAGGCTGCGATGTGGAGGGGGATGAGATAGGCAATGGCACCTCGTCCTCATGACGCAAAGACGACGCCGGCAGGGGAGGCTTCCGCAGCGTTAGCACGGCAGAAAAGTGAGAATGAATGGATTACAAACCTCGTCGTAGTTGAACTGGGCCAAGGGAAAGCAAAAGCGGTGCCCAAGCCATCTACTACTTTGAATGTTCACCTAGCTTTTGCGGCTAGGTTAGTAAGACTTGCAGGTAGCAAACCACAATCTGACTCGGAGGCTCACCGTGTTGAACCACTTGTAGCGCATATACCGCGGCGATCTTTGAACCTCGCCCTCTTGTGTATTTCCTGTGAAGATCATATCAGCTCTTGGATTTGGACTCCAGTGGAGTTTTCTTGGAACGACACCTTGACTCCTCCTTCAATTCCTCATCGCCGAGCGTGCCTGTCCGACCTTGTCGTCCTTTTCATCCACCGTGACGGTGGCATTCACAGTTCTAATGTGCTCCTCCTCAGCCGAAAACTGTACGACAGTGCTTGAGACCAAGGCGCGTGCTACGTGCAAGATCGATGCAGAGCCCCCAGCTCGCAGCGCTGGTGGATCTGTATCGGTTACTCGTCGACACAGGAATTCACCCCGCTGTACGTCCTTTTCTCGCATTTATTCCGTTCCCATTCCTTTCCGACGAGCTAGTCCAAGGCCCTCCATGGACGCATGGACATACCAAAAGTTGTTTCCCGAAATTTACTAAGATAATCGGCTGGGAGCTTCATGTGCGTGTTCTGGTTCTCGTCCTTTTTCTGTTCTGACGCAAACTAATTGCACCAGCAATACCGAACCAAGACCATCTCGCGCAACTCGTCGCGCTTCCACTCTTGTCTCTTACGAAAAGTTTCTTTATCCGCTGGCGATACTCTCCCACTTCATTACGACCAAATCCTTCGCAAGTCTTGAGACGCATGACACTACTACCTCTCGCCCAGTCCTACCATTACACGCGATATCGATATCAATCTTGCAAGATTCCTCTGGTGCGTGCCATCCACCCCGGGATCAACGTATATGCCATCGAACCTCCTCCTTAGTCTCGCCATCCCTGTCAAGTGGCGCATGCTCGTCGAGTATCCCCGAAGCTTCATCCTCCACGATCGACCGCAAGTCGACATGCATTTTGAACCTGGCGTCCAATGTACACCACTGGCAGAATGAATGTGTCGGATCCAAGTCGGACAACAACTTGAATGAAGACGGCGACGTTGGCTTACTCAAAGTACAAGCTATTCTTGTCTGTGTTCGAACATGTCATCGTAAGGCACAGGTCGAGCGAGCGCATGCATGACGTCCTGCCGCCCTCATGCCTCAAGAATGAATCGATGAATAATTTTGTGTGAGATGACATCTTGTTTTATTCTTCGATTGTCGTTTATGAATATATGTATCGTTTCCCACTCACCGGCAATAGCGCACATCAAACCATTCAAGAACTCACGACGACACGAGAACCATACGAGGGAAGTTCCGCACGTCTCAGACAAAACACGGACATGAGTCCTTGGTTCGTATGACAGTTTTGTACTGAATCTAGACAAAACGTATTGCGTGGTATCAGCATACCGCTGTTCAGAACCACTAGCACCTTCTGGCTGGGAGGCACAGGGGTTGCGGCACTTCGGTATTTCCGAAGCAGCAATAATAGGTATCCCGGGGAGATTCACGGTGGAGTCCCAGACATCCCCAATCTGTGAGCAGCCACGACGACCACGAGCGATGTCTTGCTCCGTTGGACAATCGTCGTTATGCGGTATCTCGTCACGCATCTGCTGGAGAATTTCAATGAGAATCATCACTTATCGTTTCCATTAGGACATTTCAGCGGCCTAAGGAAGGACGTGTTGCATTGCGATGTCAGTGACACCAATGTCTGGTTCATAGTGTCAGATCTCGATGTTGACAAAGTCGTTCCCGACTGGTCGAAAGATGGAACATATACCAAGAGGGCGGGTGTCTTAGGTGACTGGGGCTTAGCAGAAATTCGTAATCCGAGCCAACAAAACGATAACCTGGCTGGAACGGTGACCGTGAGCATCCTTCATTATATACAGTACTTTCCATAGAATAATCTCTTTGTCGGTCAGGGCACCTACCCTTTCCTGGCGTCAGAGCTGCTCTCCGGTCCAGGATTGTTTGCACGCGGTCTGAGCGTGTCGGGCGAGGAGGGAGACGAAGAAATGCAACTCGAGCAAGTAGAATGGAATGAAGGGTGATATTCATACTTTTTTTTTTTTTTCCTTTCCTCCTTTTCTTCCTAGCGGATTGTGTAACAGAAGACGTTTTTTCGGAGCTTACACGTCGAGTCTGACGATGCAGTGTCGTCGTTTGTTTCTGAATCTCTATCGATATTCTCCTTTGGATGGCCTCGTTTCTATCACCTTGATAGACATTTTCATCCTGGCTGGCCATGTCTTGTTAATGTCGTTAGTGAATGTCTTGTCGACTCGCTCACCGTTCCAGTTCTTCTGCTTCGGTTGCTTGGAAAGTACACCGGTGATGCAAGAAGCGAATCCCGTCCCCTCTCAGTCGAGGTCTACTTCGAAAGGAGCCACAGTCACCAACCGTAGTCGAGGCAAAAGCAGCAGGAAAGCGACTGAGGATCCCAGCCAAGACATTCCGGTCCCGAATCAGCATTCGTCTAGCCGTGCCAAGCGTCGACGTACTTAGATGCTAGGGTCGACGTAAGGACAGTACCTCTGCTACTATCACTCCCCATGGTCCTTGCCTCCCCACTAGTTGGCCGGTTTCTGCAAACGACCACTACTTCTCTAACAACAACTTTTCCCCTCAATCACGCCTCATCTAAGACACATTCGGAGGCCACGCGAAGTTGAATGGCATCAATACGATCAATATTCGTTGAGATAGAAAACATGATGTGACAATAGGCCGAGCACTGCCGAAGCGGAGTATGGCTCCAGCCTCTACGAACATTTATTCGTTTGACTCCGTCTGTGAGGCTGTCGTGAGCGGAGATTTAAATTGTACGGTTATGACAACGCATTACTTCCTGTGACATTTTTTTTTTGTATCCATTTCCGTCCAATTGGGGTAGTGTACCCTATGTAGGACGATCTAGACTAGGTAAATACTCCTGTGACATTGTGTGACCGGCCAACTACTGGGGAGTACTTAGTATACCACTGCCACTGTTGTCTATACCATTGCTGTAATCGGATTTGTAATATATCTTGTGGTTGTCGTCCGCTGCATTGGTACGCTGCCGGATCACTCGAGTCCTGTTCTGAGACCGCATGATATCATACATAAGCGAGGCCATAGACTGAACTGGAAGATTGTCCCGAGCGACGAAACAAAGAAATTACTACGTATTCGAGCAGTTGAACGCGTGAGAAATGAAACAAAAGGAACTCAACAGTATCGCATCAGCCTGTTGCGGGCCCACAGCTACACTCGAACTTGCCAATTTTGTTGACGGACAATACGAGCCGGTGCAACACTTCCCTGGAAAGCGGGGGTGGGGTGGCGACTGGGTCTGATGCCATTTGATGCTGCCATTTGTTCAACTGGCCCGGAAACAGTGTCAGTGGTAAATCAGCTCCGCTTGAAATGTTGCCATTAGCCGCTCACTATCATTGGCAAGGTTTGGCGTCGATCGTTGGAAATTCGAGTATGCCATGTCCATTCTGTAGGGGAACAAGAGAGGCGAAAAAGAATTCAGTGCGATCTGTGGGATGCCGCGCAGCCTTGCGGTGAGGGGAGGTCAAAGGTGACGTGGGATGCCGCGGAAATCGAGCTCAAAGTGGGCGGTTGCGGGATGGTGGTAGAGCGCGATGGGCATGGCCGAGTGACTTGCTCTTGCCGAGTATCGGAGACAATCACGCTGACACATTGGCCGCCATTACAGTTTGCAATAGCTATCCTGGAGCAAGAGGGCAAATCCCTGGTTCTGTATCCCGGGCTCGGAGTATGCGCCTTTCTTCCAAAAAGAATTGCATTTCCTTCCTTCGAAGGATTAGCGAATGCCATGGGCTCGCAGATGTCCTCACCGGAAAGGGAGGAAAGATCGGGGGGAGGGGATGCGTCTCGTCCGTCTTCCAAGGGAGCAGGGACGCTTTGGTGGAGGAACGGAACACGGGGTGGTTCGGTGGGCGAGGTAGGAAGGGGGCGACTGGACTGGCTGGACTGACTGTGCACGCTCAACGCTACTTGTACGTGAATCGAGACATGGTGGAACAGTGCTCCTGTGTTCGATTACGCCCGCACCAATCTGGGCTACGGGAAGGTTACGGCCTACTAAAAGCGGTGTAGGTTTAGAATAGTGTGTCTCGTGGGTGTCGAAAGGCGGAGACTGGGGTCTGACTGGGGGCGGGGTGTGCTGGAAGGGTGAGGGGTCACGATAGGTGCGGCAACGTTGCTTAGGACACACGCAAACGCCACGGTAGTCTGCGCAGCAAACAAGTCTCAGGCTGGCTGACACTGGGGAGTGCGCGGCGCTCGCCAAAGGCCGAGCAATAGCAAGGGGTGAGGGTGCAAGGGCGAGAGGGCAGGACTGGCGGAAGGCAGTAAGGTGAAGAGAGGGCAAGAACGAGAGAAAGCGAGGCTATTGCCGTGTCGGTGTCATCGCCATGCGCGAGAGCGAGAAACCCGACCCGCCGCTGTGTGCTCACAGGGAATGAACCTCGCCGACTCCTTCAAGTCGACGCTATCCCATTCCTCTTGATCTTCCGTAATCAGGTCAGTCATTTCCCGTCGTGTAGGGCAGCACCGATGATATGCTCCGCACCCCTAACAAAAGAGCAGTTGCTCGCCGTATTGCCCCTCCTGGTCAAGCATCTTACACCAGACAATTACATCGCGTACACCTATGCTACCATCATCACCGACCGATCTTGTACACCAGAAGGGGCGACCAGTTAATGTAGGCCGTTGTTTGGCGCTTGTCATGCCTATGTTCACAACCTCACAGGTTCACGCAGACAGACATACAAGACTTCCCGGTTGGCTCGTTGAACGCGGTGCTCAGCAAGATGGAAGGCGCGGGTACGCTCAAAAAGTGGCTCAGAATGACCACCCTATGAAATGTTTGTTTGTGTGGTTTCTCTTTGCTCCATTGGTGCACTCACGACGATACGAATAAGGCGCAATGCATGTGATTATCTCGGCGTGTCAGACGCTGACGCCAGTCTACCAACACATCCTCCAGTGTCTCTTCAATTCTGGGGACAATATCCAAGAGCCCAAGTAATTCCAATTTTGATTGGTACATCTTCGAGAGCATATCGGCAGTGATACGGTATGTTTGAGCATGTCATGCAGATGACGATGACACTGACACCTGGACAGGTTCGTCGTTCACGGTGCCCCAGCGAACTTGTCGACGTTCGAACAAGCCTTGTTTGCATTTACGTTCATTCTGGAACAAGTTGTCGATCGTATAGTACGTGTTCTCACTTCCCTACCCTTTCTAGCTTACTTACATATAGTCGCGCTCAGATTACATTCCATACAGCTTTCAAGTTCTCGTTCAAATTCTTTCGTTGCGCACCACTGTCATCCCACAGAATACCGCTCCCCTTTACCCTTCTCGCTCACCCCCTGCCTGCTGGCAACAAAAGAGCAACGTTCCGGCCCTCATCCAACTGCCGCGTGTGTTCTTGACTCGGGACGCGCGCAAGAGATGGTGAAGGCGGGCCATGTGGAATGCATATTAGCGATCGTGCAGCAGCGGTTGGAACCAAGCAAGATGAACGATGCGTGGGGGTTAGAGCTGTTACAAAGGGTCATGCGCGAGGTAAACTCGTAAGCCCTGTCGTGCGTGGACGTGAAGAATAACCTCGGTTGTTTCTTGCGTAGTCTCTGGGATGAGATGGTGTCCCCGATTGTAGACATCCTACAGACGACAGTTCCGCCTCGCTCACGCATCTGGTGGTGCCCCACTGCCGAATTCTCCCTTGTGCACACACCTGGTCCGTACTGCGCAGGCCAACGAAATCTCTCACCTGTATATCTCATCTCACACTTCCACCCTGACTGCCCTTATTCGTGCGAAGCGCAATATCACATTGGCCAAGTCCTCGATAAACGAGAAGCGCTTTCTCGCTGTAGGTCAAGCCACTGCCACTGCCACTGGCCAGAGCGAGCTCCATTCTGTTTGCAGTGAACTGAACATCGTCGCTGGGTGTATGCAAGGTCTCATCGCGCTCCTAGAGTCTCGGAAGGGCTGAGGAAAAACGAATGGGTTTACTTTACTTGTCACGGCATCCCTAACGAGGAGAAATCATATGAATCTGTGTTCGCCCTCCACGATGGTTCGTTTACGATTCAACGCACTGTGAGATGCCAGTTGGATCACCCGGAGTTTGCCTACCTCTCTGCTTGCCATACTGCGGCTGGTTCTAAGGATGGTCTGGACGAGGCGATCCACCTAGCATTGGCAATGCAATATGCAGGGCTCCGGTCTGTGATTGGGGCGATGTGGGCAGTGGACGATGAGCATACCGTAGAGCAAGATCACGTCCAAGTTTTACGAGTACATATATGTTGGATAGATGTGGTCGAGTGGATCACAAGAAAGTGGCATTGGCGCTGCAGAGGACGATGAACTCATTGGCTGGTATTGTTCCGCTGGATCAGCGGATTCTGTATGTACATATCGGTACCTAGTGTACATCACACTGTGTCTAGTTTGTATCCATGTGTCGCTGCCTCACATGTATTTTGCTATGTCTCTTCCTATTTGCGACTAGTTTGGAACGTGGATGACTGGCCGTGTGGACCACCGGTGTATTGAATAGTGTGATGGCGCCCTCGGGTGTCTGAGTTTCACGAGCACTGTCCAGAGTAATATTATTGCATGTAGAAGGTCTTGCTCTATTGCAAGTGTCCCGGGCCCCCCTCTGAATACCAGCGTCATGTGAGCCTGTGCTTGGGAAGACAGAATGGGCAAGCCTTTGAGACGGCGAAAGCTCTCGTTGTGGGACTAGTATCCATGTTCGTACCCACCATCATTTTTTTTGTTTAAGTTCCCATGCTAGATCAAGCCCGGGCTGGGAACCAGCCAGAGTAGTAAACACGACCCTTTGACAGGCAATGTTAACATAAACACATTCAGATCTAGAGTCTCTAGTACCGAGCGACATACACGAAATCGTTGAGTATGGCAGGGTTTCTGTACTGCAAATGATATCTCGATTGAAATGGAACCTGCCGCTAGTAGTTTTGGTAGATCAGATCGATACTCTCGTTGTACCGCAGTGGATAGTAGGTTTTGCAAGGGATATAGTTCCATGTGTTGCCAGTGTACTATAAAGGAGCCAGACCTTCAATTTGCGTGTAGTACTCGAAGCCAGATTTTTGTGTGAGATATGGCATTAGTAGCAATCAACGACTGCACCACTGGCACAGGCAATACCATAAACTCGCCTTCAATGAATTTAGTGCCTCGAGTGTACCTAACGTCCAGGTATTTGTATCTGTCTCGGAAAAATTGTGTATAAATGCTCCGTGCCAGCCATGCCAGTGACCGCCACGTCGGAACCCGATCCACGTGTTTTCATCGCGACTGACTGCTCTTGTCCGAAAATCGGTGCGATTACAGAACACGTACAAGAGAAAGTAGAGACTCCGGCTGCAGCAGTATACTTACCAGAGACTCTCCCGCCGGATCCGGTCTGTTCGGTGTATATGTCACGTAAAGTGGACACATACTTATTCCTCGATCCCACCCAGGTTTGAACATCGATTAGCGGAGCTTGATTTTGAGGAGGTCGAGGGCCCACGCCAAGTCCTGCGGCAGCATGAACCCTCGAGGACTCCGGAAGAGAGGTATTTTCCCTGTATCACCTTGCAAGACAACGGTGTCCCGCTCTTATTTTAGATTGCCTTGCATTACCAGCCCCTGCTTATTTCGTCCCGCCTCAATTTTGCGGAATCGTCTGGTAATGTAAGTATGGGATTTTTAATCAGTTTCAGAATGACTACGTGGTGATGAAATCAATCTAATGTGGTTCTCAACGAAGGCAAGTAATATCAGCTCCAGTCTCCATCTTACTAGTATGATCTTGGTGTATATGATACACCTTCGATGGTTGGCGTGATCAAAATGATCACGTTGCGATGTTCAAGTTAGTACATTTAGTCATTCCTATTTACTGACAGAGACCTGCAGCTTTCAGACCATTCGTTTGGTTCAAGTGAGCAACGCCGGTGACTGTGACGGAGCAGCGCAGATAGCCACTAGTGCAGTAGCGCACCTCAGTGATGAGGAAGTAGGGCGGGAACAAGGAAGAATGCCAGACCTTCTTTGCATCATGATTCTTGATGAACTCAATGTACAGCCAAATTCCTGTGGGAAACCGAGAGCGGTGGTACAACAAAGTTCTCCACAGCCATTCATGATCATATCTGCGGGATGCGGTTCGACAGCACTGTCTTTGCACAACATAGGTGGTATAAAGACCAAGTCTGTTGAGTCTGTCATTCTCATCCTTGTCTTTCACTTATCGACGGTCCACCGTACTCAAACATCTCCATTCCTCTCCTAAACAACGCAGTATCAGGTACGTTTGGTTACAAATATTACTGATGTCTAGTACCAGTCTGACATTCTGGCATGCAGTTGCATGCGTCGTCATTGTGGCTTATGATTATAGTAAGCAGTCTAATAATGAATCTCCGAAAGTCATACAGAAGGGAATTTTACAACTCCTCCGACTCTGCCCATAGTCCTCACGTTTCCAAAAGAGGTGCATACGTGCTCTCCTCCAGTCTCGTTTCATGACTCAACAGCCGAATAGGTCGAATACATCTGGGTTCGGAAATAGCTGGTGTAAAATGATAAACCTTGTCGCTGATAGTACAGCAGAACAGGCCCTGGACATGGGTCTCTACGTTTTATCTTCTTGTGGGTACAACTCTTCCGACTTGGCACTCAATATAGGTGTTCATGCACAACACTCCAACAGGTTCGCTATGTCGGTATCTATGCTGTATTGTAAGTTTATCGCTGCCACAATGTATATTATCGAGAAAAAATCATTCGTTTTCAACGAAGGTCTGTTTCACTGGGTAGGTTAAAGATACTCAGTCGAAGGTGCTGATTATCATCATTTCAAGGTGGCAGCACATTCGTGCCTAGTCCACTGAAGGTCGGTTTTCATTCAAAAAGGGTCAATTTTCAACAATGATGCATTGATGTGGTAGACGTACGTGTTCATTCCACAGACATTACATCTCTGGTTCATAATCATGTAGGCGTGAGTGTGGTTGATCATTATCATAGGCGATACTCTATTGAAATCTATACTTTCATAGGTATCGGACTCCTTTGTTCGCGTGACTGGACATTCAAAGTGTTCACTTGCACTGCTGATCGTGAGTTGCTGAGTCTCAGACATATTGTCAACTCATTGTTATATTTCCATTTCGATGTCAGTATTCATGGTTCTGCGTGTTTATGCAATGTGGAGTCGGTCGAAGACGATCCTCGGCTTCCTATTGCTTGGTTACACGGTCCGGGTTATTCTGCAAGTTGCTGTCGTTGCTGTCTTTGACAATCCAATAACCGATGCCACAGATATGGATCCATCTATCCGAGAGAACAATTACATTATGAACAGAAGGAAACTTTCTCCCTTGCTGCCTTTCCTTCAGTTGGAATCAGCCAAGTACTCGATTATTCAATTTGCACCGAAGTGTTAACTGTCATAGGGCCTTACCTCGAATTTGTGGTTATCTACTCGACACTCTTCGACCTACTATTACTCGTTCTTGCTCTCATCCCGACCGTGGAGGAATCAACAGCAATATACAAGGCGACGAAGCGGTGGCAGCTCAACCGGTATATGTCCTTGGTCGTCAAGGAGGGGGTCTTTTATGTCTTATTGTATGTCATCGATAGATTTTTGCTACAACTTTGCGGTTAATGTGCGCCCACACAAACTAACGCATCTTGTTTTTCTCGGCAACACAGGAATTTGCTCAACAACATCCCGAACGCGATAACAAATGCAGATGGGGACACGATACCCCCCGTTTGGATCCTCATCTCTGGTATCTTTTGGATCGCAACCACGTTCCCCGTCATGCCTCGATTCGTGCTCAGCATTCGGGAGATGTATGCCAAGGATACCGTCCGTTGCTGTGATGGGATCGACAGCGGATTTGGGACCTCTTCGCATAGCAGGAACATTGCTGGACAGAATACCTCTGTCTCTGCGATCGCATTTGCAGGGGGTGGGAGCGGTTAGGGCGAGGAGGGTGACGAAGAAATCCAACTTGAGCCCATTGTAATTAACGAGGTTTAGCGACAGTTTTATGATTTCTAGTTCATTGTGAAAGGATGTATATTATGAGATGACCCTTGTTCGGAACGTACCATGTACTACAATATCCCCAGTATGCATGAAACTACCTTCTTGCCTCAACGATGTATCGTCTAGAATGGGATGGTGGTGGATTTGTAGCGACTCGGACAGTGGCGGCAACGTGTGTGATCACTAGTACTGGCTCGTCCGTCATTTCGGGGAATGTACGCACTGTCTCATTTTTCGCCTTACAAAGGAGAGGTGCACCTGTAGCGCACTGACTGAAAATCGCGCTTCAGAAACCCAAGGACGGTGGACGGGCTCTGCAATGCGCAAGTTAACGCTGTAACGAATGTGATAAGCTCAAGCACAGTAAATAATTCGTAGCATAGCATTATCCTTCTTTGGTCTCTGACGAGCAACAGCACAACCATGTGGGAAACATGATGGAAAAGGTAGCGATTCCAGGGTGCTTGCCATGGGTTTTGCGATGTATGCTCGAAGAAAGTACACGCACGTCCAAACGAATCCTCTAAGTCGAGGGGCGAGCTGCATCCGTCGCCTGTTGTGCCTGATACAACACGAGTCCCTACGACGCAGTGATCAATGCGACGGACGACATACCTCGCTCGACGGCTTTGGATGCGGAGGGCAACCAGTGACTAGTACCGTAGTCGTGGTCTCCGTGCACATATGACGGAAGAGCTACGTCGCTGAATGACCCTGGATTCGGAGGACGACCTCCAGTGTTTATCGCGATTTCCATCTGCACGACGTCTGGCTTTCGATCCCTTCTGACCGTTTGATAAGACGATAGTTTAAACGAAACATGTCCATTAGCCCTTCTACTAGGAGCACTCACTGGTAGTATACACTGAGCTCCGGCCATTGTAGAAAATGCACTGTTCGTGACACTCGTATTCTCTGCTGACCTAGATTGAATGCCTGCAAGGCGACAAGGCTCAGGGACTGCAGTTCCTTTGATGGTCTTCTTTCACCTTCCTAAAATCTGAAGCAATCGAGATGGCGGCGCGCTATCGTTAGCTTCCTTGAGTGTATCTCTGGAGGAAGGGAGGTCATGAGGTAGACTGGAAGATGCGATGTGGAGGGGGATGAGACAGGTACCTGGTCCTCATGATCAACAGACGACGCCGGCGAGGGAATCTTCCGCAGCATCAACATGGAAGTCAAGTTGGATTGAATTGATCACGAACCTCGTCGTAGTTGAACTGATCGCATGTTTCCAACAGGAAAGGGAACGAACCGTGTGCAGCTTCGGGAATTGGTGTGCAGGTCTTGCTGTTCGAGGCAGGAAGCGCGAAAAACGGCCCGAATGTATCGTATAATTTTCCTTTGACCCCGGCAGGGACAGCGTCTTTCGGTATTGAAAGTGTGTCGGCGGGCCCCAGCACTGCCAAGAGTCTAACACAGGTGGCCAACGTAACGAAACAAAACGGAAAGGCACAAGGCAGTGACGAACGTACGATGAAAGCGTAAACATAGGCCCGTATCTGACGCGGAGATCGTCGAAGAGGACAATCGCGAAGAGTCGTATGTCGAGCTGCAGTAAGAGGAAGGTACTGTGGACGAGGGAGATGATAAGGAAATCGCTGGAAACTTTTAAAGAAAGTTGCGGACCTCACTCTACATCCATGCCACGTCGACGAAGCCATAACGCAGCTGAATTCGAGTCTGGGTAAAGTTTTCAACGGGAGCAGAAAGATGGTGGAGAGTGTCAGGGGAGCCGAAAAGGATTAAGGTGTGAGGGGCAACGGACGTACATTATATGTATCTTCGCCTCCTCGCGTTTGTGTCTCTCTGCGTGACGGTGACGGGAGTCTGAGCCTGAGCGTCAACTCAACTATGACGAGCAGACACATGCACTGCCTGGCGCGTCCCATCACGAGGACCAAATGAAAACGAACGTTCAGTGATGAGCGTGCTCTGATTAGGAAGTCTGCGAGGAGGGTGCCACCGATACTGTCATAGATCCGGTCCGGATAGACTCGCAGGTCAACGTAGCAAACTGGATGGCTGTGAAGAACCCCGTTGCGCCCAAGCTTAATCATGCAGATACTAATAATGTAGCAAGATACGTACAGCGAAATCAAAGCTACCACCGCTTTTGATTTCCCACAGGTTGAATTTGGCTGCACACATGGTCAGAGTTGAGAGTTAGTGAATACCAAATGTACTGACACGGTTGCAAGGGGATCAATCTGATCACGACAGCTGCATCAGATTCAAGGCGATATACGCGTAAGTTGCTTATCTGAGGGATAGTGAACCATACTAGTCAGATCACAGGGTGGTGATGATTACTAGTGACTGGATCCGCGAGAAGGACAGGGATGGGTCAGATGGTAGAAGAGACGCCAAAAGGCTGTATTCAGAGTGGTCTGTATCCAAAAAGTCTACCAATGCCAGTGAAATTGACGGATCAAGCTTTCGAATTTCAAACCCAGTGCCAGTGAAAACTAGTGGTTGTGCTCAGATCGGTTGACATGTGTTTTGATGTGCGAAAATCTGATTTATATCAAATGAACAGAAGGAGTCATAAATATGCACCAGATGAGACTAAAATCATAAGAATTTATGCCCAACCGTGCTATTCGCTGCTCGGATCTGCTCCCCGTGTGTCCCAGCAATGTTGAGATCAATGTTCCTCGTCTGCTTGTTTCTGCGTTCCACTGTTCTCTGATGTCATCTACATCTGCTTATATATGCTTTATTCTGTTCAACTATCATTATCCAATGCTCGTTTATGCGTTCTGATGCGCTCTGATGTGATCCTATCTGTTCGTTTATGCGTTCTGCTGCGCTCCAATGCGGTCCTGCCTCTGCTTAACACTGCAAATATACGCTTGAAACAATCTGCTCATTTATGTACATTTTCTATATGCGCCACTGTGCGCACATATGCGTAGGTACAGCACAACGGCAACCAATGAGATGTTCGTCGATATCGACGTCACGTCATCGTGTCGTCGCGTTGTTATTCTTGTCGTGTTCGTTGACGTCGTCCTCACCCTCATCGCGTCGTCATCGTGTCGTTGTTGCGCCGTCAGTCGGCGTTGTGCCCTCGTCACGTCGTCACGTTCGTCGTCGTCGTCGCGTGTCTTCGACGCAGTCCGCTGAGGGTGTGAACCAGATCTGGCAGAGGGTGAGTGAGGGACAGAGAGAGGGAGGGACACACGCACGCCATGTCATCGTCGAGGTATGGGGCGGGCGTAGGGGTGAACGAGGGAGAGGGAGAGGTGAGCACGCACGTATCCGAGTCGCGTTCGTCGCGCGCGTTTGTCGTTGTGTCGCCGTCGTCGCCGTCGTGTCGTCACGTTGAGGGGCATGCGCTGGTGTCGTGTGGTGGCGCGCTGGTTGTGTGGACGCCGAGGTCTGGCGATGTGGGGTGGGAGAGGGAGAGAAAGAGGGAGAGGGAGAGAGGCGGCACCGATGGAACACAAATTGACAATGTTGTACTCAAGTTGGGTCTTGTCTTGGGGACATGGTACTTAGAAGGGAAGAAAGAGAAGAGTGTCCTCATTCGTCGGGACTTGAAAACACAGAAAGAATATATGCTGTTTGTTCAAGGCCGTGTGCGTACTTAGTTCGAGAAATTTAAGTCAATTTATTACGTAATCATTACCCCGAACGTACGCAACTGTAAGAAACCTTGCCTTTTCGTTTTCGAGCGCACTGCGTGCGCCGGCAGGGCTCCACATGCGGTAGACGGGGAGTAAAGTGCTGCGAAAGTGGAGTAAAGGTAGCAGTAAAGCGTGTAAAGTGAAGTGAGCCGAAGACATCCCGTCTGTTGTCGGATGTTTCACAGTATAGACGGTAATGGTGAGGACGACGAGGGCGGGCACATGTTTGTGAATGCGCATGCACATCGCGAACGAGGGCGAGCGAAGGCGGGCAGGTAGGTGGTGACAGTTGCGAGCAAGAACGGCTGACGGCGACTGCCGCCGTGTGACCCAACTCGCGGGTAAGTACGGCGTGCTGCGTGCTGCGTGTGCGTTCAGGTTGTACGGTGTGTGTAGTGTACGGTGTACTGCGGTGTACTGTGGAATGTGTGTGCACGCAGTGGTACACTGCCAGGGGCTCGTATTGCAAACACACTGTGATGTGTTGGTATATTGCATGCAGCGAGCATATCGGATCAGAAACATTCGGACATATCGACTTTTCACTCGGACTAAGCGGTAGTAGATACCTACCAGTGATGCGATTAGGCCGCCACACAACCCATATGCGTACCTATGCGCTCATCATACAATCACAGATATCATCGGCTCAATTATGCCATCGCATAAATGGACATGGGGCAGCATAAATATTTCGTCAAATATATGTCCAAACATAAATACGCCGAATTGAGCACAACCAGTTTTCACTGGGAACTTTCAAACCTGATTGTGAGGGGTTACTCGTTTTCTTTCTCTACTCCGTCTGTCACCTCCTCATCGCCTGTCTTGTCGCCCTCGCCCACTGTCGTGCCTTCACCGAGCTCATTCTCCGACATATTCCCCGTTCAACTCTCCAATCTTTCCCAGCCCACTGGCTCTGTCTGGCACGCCTTCCCCCTTCAAGTCGCCGTTCCAGCCCATGATGCGACTCGCCAGTGTCCTTCCAAGCGGAGCGGGCAATTCCACGGGGCCGCCGCGCTGTCCATGACAACGATCGTGTGCTCAAGCAGCGAATGCTAAGCCACGCGTCTGTCCTAGTATCTCCACCCACGTTCAGCGAGGACGAGGTCAGAGGTCTATCTGACAAACAGAGTTGGTTGGCGTGGTGCGTTGCTCGGTACCGTCTGATTGCTTCCTGAAGTGACCAAGGTACACAACAGGCTGGCGTAAGCGGAGGACAGGGTCTGGGGGTTTCAGATATCAACGGGAGTTCACGTCCGAATATCACCGATGGCACCTTTCCACTGATCTAGTCGTCAACACGCCGAGCTTCTTAGCAGCCAGCAATACAATACCCTTCCATTCACATCGGTAAGCTGCACCTGGTCGTGTGCGATACACATCCTCCACTCCTGACTGAGCATCTCGTACGAAGACGAAGATGGTGACTGGTACAACTTGAAACATCTGCTGTGCATATATGCGTTCGCAAAGGCGCTAACCACCAAACCCGTCCTTGGTTGCGCGTTCCGCGCCTCAGTACGTCGCCGTGCAAGGACCCCGCATGCTTCCGCAGCGACGAACCTACAGTGTCTACACCGGGGCGATAAAATTGTATCCGCACAAGGCCAACGTAGTTTTCACCTGTATGATTTATAATCTTCAGATGATTTTGATTGATGAGGAGGAGACGGGGGAGACAGTGACGGGGTGACATTCCGCCGCGGCCATCGCCAATATCAATGCCGTGAGGCGGAGGTGGAGGAAACAAGGTGCGCATGCAGTCGCTCAGGAGGATTGTCGTGCAGGTACTCATACCATTTTATCTTTTATCCATCGCCTGCGTTCCTGCTCCACCTGGGTAGACCGTTGCGCGCCTCTTTCCTCAAATCAGACGACATCCCGGTACATGTCGATCATATTCGCCATACAGCTTTGTTAGTACCGCGTCAAAGTCGTCGGCGTCATCGTGACAGAAACGAGTTCATCTCTGAGGCCCGGAGGCACAATCTATCATCACCTGCTCCAGTAACACTTTAGGCAAGAACCACACTACATCCATATTTTTAGATCTCCATGGCTTTCACCAAATATGTTTCGTTCGCATGGGTCGGTCGCTCAATGAGTGACCTTTTCAGGATGATCAGTAATGTTTCAGATGGAGATGGACTGGCTGGTAAATCTCACCATGGTCCAGGAGGATCGTGCCAATCTGAACACATTGTCTTTCTAAAAGCCTGTCCCTCCACATCGTTTTTATAATCCTCTTGATCTGCACGTTATCTCACACAGCCATACAGATACACCCTAAGTTATTGTGCAATACAAGATGGCGTCCTGGACTCAATCAATTGTGTTCAAATTGTAGATTGAAGGCCTGTCCTGCACGGTCCAGTTTGAGAATACCTTATAATTACACCTTCCTTATCCATGACGACGGAACGCATCATTGAATTGGCTGAGAGGCCTGGGGGTATTTATGCCCTACCAAACCCGATGTTAAGCTATTGCATGTATGCCGTGCTGGAAAGCTCTCTTGTTGTGTAGAAGGCTGAGAAGGCTGTGTGAGGTGACGTGAGGGTGACTACAGGAAGATCAAGAACTCGTCGTATCCCAGTCAATGCCAAGTATGTGGACCGCACATTCACGCTCACCGGTGAGCATTTCAGTAGACT
Organism: Leccinum uliginosum; assembly: GCA_038091455.1. Taxonomy (NCBI): domain Eukaryota; kingdom Fungi; phylum Basidiomycota; class Agaricomycetes; order Boletales; family Boletaceae; genus Leccinum; species Leccinum uliginosum. Next base: position 3,034 of record JBBPOM010000699.1, on the reverse strand, counting down.
AACCACGCGCATGTCACGGTCGAATGAACTTGAATCAGAGCAGCACGACTCATACGTTTATCGGTTACCAGAGAGTATCGGTTACCTACGTATCGCTTAAGAGGGAGTCGACTGTAGTCAAATTGATTGCAACTCTGCGAAATTTGGTCAGATAACACTGCCTTTGCACGATATGGGTGGTGATATTAAAGTAAATGAAGACCAATTTTTTTGAGTCTGTCACTTTCACCCGTGTCTTTCGGTTGTCGAACACCATATTCATACGGCTTCAAGCCATGTCGTCTGGTTTACAATCGATCATCCAAGACCGATTGTTGATCGATTGTTAAACAACGCAGCATCAGGTATGCTCCGTTACAAATAATCTACTGGTTTGACAAGCTGGCATGCAGCTGCAGGGATCACCATTGTGGTCTATGATTATAGTAAGCGGTCTAACAGTCGATCTCCAAAGGTTATACTGAAGGGAATTTGCAACTCCTCCGAGTCTCCTCCGAGTCATAGTCCTCATATTTCCAAAAGAGGTGCATACGTGCTCTGCTCCAGTTTCATTTCATGACTCAACAGCTAAATAGGTCGAATACATCTGGGCTCGGCAAAAGCTGGTATAAAACAATGAACCTTGTTGCTGCCAGTGATAGATAGTACAGCAGAGCAGGCCCTGGACATGGTTCTCTACGTTATTTCTTACAGTGAGTAGTACAACTCTTCCGAAATCGCACTGGTGTTCACACATAATGATAGGTTCGTTATATCGGTATCTATACTGCGGTGTAAGTCTATTGGTGCTGCAACACGCGTTATCGAGAAAAAGTTGACTATTTTCAATAAAGGTCTGGTTCACTCAGTGAATATGTTCAAGGGACTCAGTCGATGGTGCTATGTCGATCACCGTCATTTCAAGCTGGCACTACATTCGTGCCTGTTCCACTGAAGGCCGGTTTTTTCATTGAAAAAGGGTCAATTATCAACAATAATGTAATGGTGTAGACATAGTACGTGTTCATTCCACAGATAATACATTATGGTTCATGATCATATAAGTGTAAGTGCGATTTATTATTATCATGGATGATGCTCTATTGAGAAATATGTGCTTTTATAGGTATCGGACTCCTTTATTCGCGTGTCTGGGCACTAATAATATTCGTTTGCACTTCTGATTGTGGGTTGTTAGGCCTTAGGTCTCAGCCATATTGTCACCTCATTGTTATATTTCGGCTTCAATGTCAGTATTTATGGTTCTGTGTGTTTATGCAATGTGGAATCGGCCAAAGACAATCCTCGGCATCATATTGCTTGGTTACACAGTCAAGGTTATTCTACAAGTTGTACTCGGTGCTGTCTTTGAGAATCCATATGTCGATGCCACAGGTATGGATCTGTCTATTTGGAAAACAATTACATCGTGAACAGAAGGCATCCCCCCCCCCCCCTCTCAGTTACAGTCAGCCAAATACTCGATTACTCGGCTTGCACTGGTGCAATGTGTTCACTGTAATGGGGCCTTACTTCAAATACGTGGTCGTCTACCCGACACTATTCGATCTTCTATTGCTGATTCTTGCTGTCATCCCGACCATGGAATCAACTGCGATGTACAAGGCAACGAAGCGGTGGCAGCCCATTGAGCCCAACCGATATATGTCCTTGATGGTCAAGGATGGCGCCTTCTGTGTCTTATTGTATGTCGTTCATAGATCTGTGTTTCTATTTCGCGATCAATGTGTACCCATACAAACTAACGGATCTTATTTTGCTCGGAAACACAGGAATTTGCTCAACGACATCCCGATTGCGATAGTACTAAACGTAGATGACAAGTCGTTGCACTGTTTGGTACATCATCTCTTTTCTCTTTGGGATCGTAACCACGTTCCCCGTCATCCCGCGATTCATGCTCAGCATTCGGGAATTGTACGCCAAGGATACCCTCCGTTACTCTGAAGGGCTCGACAGTGGATTTTGGATCTCTTCGCGTGGAAGGAACGTTGCTGAACATGATACCGCCATTTCTGTGATCTTATTTGCAAGGGATAGGAGCGGTCCGGGCGAGGAGAGTGACGAAGGCATGCAACTTGAACCCATTGGGAGATTAAGCAACGAGCGTCAACGACGGTTTTATGATTCTTAGTACATTGTGAGAGGATACATATTATGAGATGTTACTTGTTCAGAACGTACCATGATGTGCCACAATCACCGGGATCAAACCTTTTTCTTCGGATGGTGTTAGATTCGTAGCAACTCGGATGGCGGCAGCGCGCGTGTCATCATTGGTTCGTCCGTCATTTCGGAGAATCCACGCCGTGTATCCCATCTCCAATGACGATGGACGGGCTCTGCAATGCTCAAGTTAATGCTGTAAGGAACACAATAAACTCAAGTACATGATCATTGACTACACACTTGTAATGTGACGTAGTAAATAAATTAGGTCGTCACATGATAAAGCATCACCCTTCGCTTGTCTCTGACGAGCAACAACGTAACCACCCGGGAAACCGGAAGGAAAGGGTAGCGAATCCAGATTCTTGCTGATCGATTGCCATAAGTTTTCGCAATGTATGCTCAGGAAAAGTACACGCACGTTCAAACGAATCCTCCAAGTCGAGGGGCGAGCTGCATCTTTCGCCTGTTGTGCCTGATACAACATGAGGCCCTGCAACGTGATCGATGTGACAGATGACCTACCTCGCTTGACGGCTTCGGATGCGACGGACATTCAGTGCTAGTACCATAGTAATGGTCTCTGTTCACATCTGACGGAAGACCCGCACAGCTCGATGGTTTTGAATCCAGAGAACGTCTTGTGCGAGTACCACAGTCGCGGTCTCCAACTGCGCGAGGTCCAGTTTTCGACCTTTTCTTATTCTGCAAGGAAAGATAAAACGATGACATCTGCGAGTCCAATGGACAACTTTGAACACCTACCTATTCTATGACCCTTCTGACCGTTCGCTAAGATCATAGTTTTGACGAAACAGTTACATTAGCCTGTTGAGGAGCACTCACTGGTATACCCTGAGCTCCG
>JBBPOM010000698.1:0-19773 GCA_038091455.1 Leccinum uliginosum | reverse complement strand
CCATGTCGTCCTCGTCCTCGTGGTCGCGGTACCGCGGTGTTGCTGACGCCGCCCATCGCATCGTCGTCTCGTCGCCGTGCCGTCTCCCCGTCCTACCTGTCCTTGTCATTTCGCCGTGACCCGTCGTCGTGGTCGTGGTCGTGGTCGCGGTCAGCGGTGTTGCTGACGCCATGCCGTCCGCATCGTTTCGACGCGTCGTCCTCGTTGCGGTGTCGCGGACGTCGCAGTACCGTCTCCCCGCCCTACCCGTCCTCATCCTCGTCATGGTCGCGGTCCGCGGTGTTACCGTGACGCGCCGTCGTCGTCGAGGTGGCTGACGCCGTGCCGTCTCCCCGTCCTCCCCGTCCCCGTCCTCATCGCGTTGTCGTGGTCGCGGTGTTGCTGACGTCCATCGCGTCGTCGTGCCATGCCACGTCGTGTCGCTGACGCCGTGCCGTCTGGCCCGTCTCCCCGTCCTTCCCGTCCTCGTCGTGTCGCGGTTTGGCGTATCTGCAGGAGAGGCGGGGGAGGGGGACAAGAAGGGGGAGGGAGAGAGGGAGAGAGGGAGAGGGGGACAAGAAGGGGAAGGGAGAGAGGGAGAGAGGGAGAGAAACGGGTCCGAGCGTTGTCGAAGTTACGTCAGAAAACAAATAAGGAAAAATAATGTGACGTACCTGTCGCGGGTGTCTGGTGTCCTTGATAACGTTACTTGCAGGTACCAGAGTTTTTTAGCCGATAAAAGCACCGAGTGGTAACAAGCGACACAACACTCTCCGAAAAACCAAGAATACGTACTTTCTTGGCGTTACGCCAGTACTGTAACATGACACCAGGCCGCCATCATGATCAGCAAGTTGGCTTGTAACGTTATCGCTTTACGTCTCTTTCATGGGATTTCTGTATTCTCCGATTGGACGATTGGGGGGTCAAAAACTGTACCATTTCGTCGATTTTGGCGGGTTGTAACTCGGGTACCTAGTTTTCAACTGGCAGGAGCTTTGCACTCGTGATCGATTGATCAGTGACCAAAACAGCCCACTTTTTCCCATGGAAATAACAAGCATAATTGCGTCACTTACGAAATGCCTGGACCCTGGCGGCGAGCCGATGACTGTAGCGTGAACTCTGTTTTGTTCTTCATTGAAGCACACGAAACACGTTCGCTAGGAATCGGATCGCTGAAACTTGCAAAGGTAGTATGCACATGACTCGGATATAGCCCCCGTTTTGCGCCATTCATGCGTGCTGATATCCCAAAAGGTCGCATGGATAGATTCCGTCACTCGAGGATGCAAAGGACTGTGTTTCTCCAAGGTTGATTAGCAGCACTGATAACGGTATGTACATACTTACGCGACGCGTGCAGAAGAGTTTGTTAGATCCGAACAGCCTAGTAGACTCGGAGTCTTGAACTCGTTTACGAAAAAGACTCAGCCACTGGCCCCCGTCGCCGTCGGAACCAAGCGCGTCAAACAGTCCTGACCAGATTGGTCCAGAATTCTGCTGCATATGTTTCCCATCCGTTGGAAGAGGAACGCAAGGTTGGACGAGACTTCTGACAGGGGGGTCGGAGAGGGGACTCGGAGGAAGGGCGATGCTGACAGAATTGCCGGCAGACATGCTTCCATTCCATTTCAAGGTTTGATTGGCATGTAGTATTATTGCTGCGGTGATACGGTGTGAAGGAGAACTTCGACCGGCGACGGGACTACAGAATTTCGTGATTGGTTGCGTATGGGTGACGAGTCAGAAGACGTGGAGCTCGTGATCGAACAGAATAGTGACAAGATTGCTGACCCGGTGACTCCATGCCCGGTCTTCCTCCCTAGTACGAAACGTGGACAGTCCAGGAAAGGGAGGGAGGGGAAGATGCAATGTGCCGGCAAATTGATGGTTCATACCGTGGCCGGGCCATCGTCGAACCTCTCATGATCAAGACCAAGGCTTCTCGATCGCAGGGGATAAGTTCGCATCTCGACATGATAACTTAGCTTAACACAAATACACATGCAAATATGTGCATAAATAAGAAATATGACGACGACGACGCCATGTGATACCAACAGGCACTAGAACCGTCCAAATGGGTACACGTAGCCAAACTGACTACCGGAACAAACGCGGCATCTCTGGGGCTCCCGGATGCCGGTTTCAGGATGAGTCCAATCGACTTGAGCACGAGGCGTCAACGAAGCCCGTTGGATTCGGGGTCGGTGAATCAATCGCAAGGCACCCGACCATTCGCAGATTTGTCTCCGCCAACGTGACGACTCCACAAGAGCGCGTATTAAAGCGTTCACAGGCGCAGGTTTGCAGATCGAGTTGATTGAACAGCCAGGCGGAAAAGAAAACGAGGGTCCACGTGCACAGGTGGCGTAGTCGAACCGTATCCCGTTTGGGAAGCGGACGTCGAACGAGGAGAGCCCTCCTTTTCCGTCGCCGCGTTCATTTCAATAATATCAGCGCTCAATGTTTTGAAATGAACCGATGATCATGCTCTGCCGCCATCAGATTCTGTTCCGTGCAATGTGCGCCACCTGGTGAACTCCCTAGGAAGGGCCACCCACCGACATTAATCGTACCGGAGAGATTCGCAGGGCGTGTGGAAAGTTGCGATCAGTGGGCAGGAATATGGCGAATCCACTGTAACCAATCTCATTTCGAAAAAAGGATACGACCTCGCCTGAGTGGACGACTGGTTCGAGATGCGGATCGATTAATCGGCCATGCGTACCGGTCATACCGGGCATCGATCAGATGTGGTTTTGGCGGAAATGCAACGACGCCACATCTGTTGGAAGGCACGTTGACTGGTGAGCTGTCCGAATCGTGGCTAGATCCGTGGCGTAAGAAGACAGGCAGATAGGAATGGCAATAGAGCTTGAAGGTTGATTGTAATAGATTGACGTAGGTGGCCATTGAATCAATCGGCCGCATGTAATGGGAAACTACGAAAGCGGTAAGTCCACTGATATCCTGTATGCAGTGGGATGATCTGAGCCCAAGTTGTATGGAAGGAGTACGGCACTCGTCGTGTGCCCAGAATCAGATGTCGTCCCCATCGAGAAATGACTGCATCGCTGAAAGCGGACCAAAGCCAACCGTCTCTTCGACGCGTTGCAATAGCGGAATGAAAACCTGTCTAGCGGGACTGATCCCAGGCGGCACTATTATACCCCCTGCGAGACCTCTCCGGAACCACGAATCCACTGTGCAGAACGATCAAAGGGAGAGGGCATTCGAGCAGTTGACATACGCACCCAGTGGTTGGGCCATCACAAAAATCCAGAAATACACCCATAGTCTACCATAAATTCCTCCGACCTTCTTGCCTGTGGTACGACGCCATAGCTTCTCGACCAAGATCAATAACGCCTGTGAGGTGAAGAACAGCACTACGAGCCAATCGAACCCCTTCCCGAGCACACATGCCGGGAATTCGTGGTACATGCCCGAAGCAAAGAATGTTCCAAACAACATCCCAATATCCCCAGCAATCCATTTACCAAAGAATCCTCCGTAAACAAAGAACGTCTGGCGCAGCAACTGATGCCATCCTTTGGCCCAGAAGACGTGCAGAGAGTCAGAGATCCAAGGATTGTCCATGATGGGCGGCCACTCTTCCGGTGAGCTGGAATTGGGACACGCTATGAGCGCGAACAAGGTGACGAATCCGTGGATCATATTGAAACCAGAGATGAGCCATGTTCCCGCGGCAAGGTGGACCACGGTCGAAAATATGTACCGTTGTGGAATAGGAAGGTGAGGTCTGAACATCGTTCCTCCGCTGGGCGAGCCGACCTCTGGAATCAACTTGATGAGAGATTCAAGGGTATCAAAAATGAGAAAGTTTGTGAACGACGAAATGAAGGTAGCACGCAAAAAGGCAGAGCGCTCTACGGGCCGTGGATCGTCAGGGATGTGCAGACCAGCGCCGAATTGCCATCCTCGTCCGCGCAAAGTAAACATTACTTCAAGCGAGTCGTAAAGCCACGGCGGCAACGATGTGTTTCTTGGTGGCGCCACATAGGGAGAAGCCACATCACCATCAGCGCTACCGTTGGAGTGATGGGCAGCGGAAGGCGGTTTAGACAGTACGCCTGGTTTCGTTTCACCGACTTTGAGCATCCCATCTCTTCTCCACGCAAGATCGATGGCCTTGCCACTAATGTTCTCGGCGAAGAATCCTATGCGATTGAAAGAACACATTGAAATGAATGACGTTACGCGACATGCCAGTGGCACCAAACCCGTACCTAGACCCCAGTTGTAAACGTTGAGTTCTGGTTCCGTGTACACGAATCGAAAATATATTCCGAATGCGGCGACGACTACCAGAGGAAGGAGCAGCAGCCGCAGGTAGAAGGTATCTGGACGTCTGGAGAGGTAGGCCATTATGAAGAAAGGAACCAATGGCACGAGAAGATGTGGGACATGGTGGAGACGTAAGGGTATGCGATGTTCGGCGGAAAAGGGTATTATCGATCGACATGCATCGTGAGCGCTACGAAGATAAGTCAGACTCAGGCTGGAAGAATCTCAGGCTGTTCGCTGGAAACTTACTACGCATTGACGACGGACGACCACATAATACTATGCTAGGAAGGAAGGGTTGGCACCGTGGGAAGGTATAAGTACCTCCTCAAATGCCCACTCGGAACACCTCGGAGAGGGCATTATTTGACACGGAGGTTGGGATCTTTAGAAGGTTCCAACTTGTCTGACACGTCGATGGGCCAAAGTTGCGATAGGTTTCTCTCAGATCCCTAAATATAATTCAGCGCCGTTCTAACAGGGTACACAAGAGTCAACTCTTATTTCATGAGCTGTCATTTGCACACTGCATGTCATGCCACCATTGCTGGACAGATGGCACCATGTCGTGTCTTCTCTGCTATCTATCCTCCCGGCCATACCGAAGCTTTGCGCTCGTCTCCCAATTCTTTTAATTCGCCTCAATTCCTCGAGCCACTACACATGTACTGATCAGTTTACAACCCAGTGCATTTGCATGACTAACAACAGCTTGCTCGTGGTTCCCAGGGCTGCGAGTTCATCAAGAGTGATGTGAGTTGCGTCCTGCGGTACTTGCTCCCACTCGATGATGCTCTTCTGTTCGCAGTTCCCAGACGAATGGCATCGACACGACCCACACTTCAATTCACGGCCACGAGCAGACATCCATCCTAAGTACCCGCTTCACAATGCATTCCCAGTCTCCACGATGATGCTCCCACATTTCATTGCCTATGCACTGTGTGCTCGTCTGTTGTAGCATGAATCAAGACGGTCACCACCCAGAATATGGCACATCTCATGTGAACGAACTGTAATCATGATAGCTTGATCGAAAGGAAAGTGCAGATGTGATACATACATTGACATCGACATCACGAAGATATCGTGACGTCTATTGATCCTTCACTCAGCCATCAGAATTCCTACTATGTTTGGGATCGCGAAATAAGCCAGTACACGCTTGGCTGATCGAGTGGATAGTCCAAGCACATAGCAATCTGTTCGCAATCAAGAAATTTGGAAAAGCCCACGATGGCTCTTTGGATCTAGGACACTGTCACATTGAGCCATTGGACACAGCGCAGAACATCAAACCTACTGAGAAATGAGTTCTGAAATCCCGGGAAATGAAAATACCGAAACCTCACGGTTTATCTCACTACCAGTCACATCGAGTCGTCTCAGGCTGAGTTGAACGGTGCCCTCTCCAGAGAATCCCAGGTGGGCGTTGAGGGGATACAGAAGGTACCGACTTTCGTGAAAGTAAGCCTCGAGCCAAGCAACCTCGTGTTAACGCCGAATCTCAGAACAAGCCAACGTGAATTGAAATCAAATGTCTTATCAATCGATAGCGCTCTCGATCGACTGGACCCAGCCATCATGATCAAGATACTTGGAGCTGCCCGCAATCTTTTCGTCGGTAGACCATGGTCGCTCACTCTCTTTGGACGGTCACTTCTCCTGATTTTGCTGGAAGTCGTGGTAAACGCTACCTGCTTGGCTATCGCAGCGCGCTCGCACGCAATTATATCACTCGCAATTCTCGCCTGGGTAAAGAGGATATCTAATTATGCATGCAGAGCGCAGGGCTGATCCCCCTCCTCGCAGACGATTGGGCTGAGACACGGTAAGAACGAGCTTGCTAATCGTTCTCATGACTCTAGTCGCCGAACCAGTTGCACACAGCTCTCGACGCGGACCACATCAGGTCATCTGATAGGTGGCTCTCTACTTTCGTATGTGCATCTCATCTTGATGTGCCTCAATTTGTTCATCAGCACGACAGTGACAAGCAGTACTGACTCGGATATTCGGGCCCAGTGCGATTGATAATGCCACACGAACGCTCATCAGTCACGGACGACTGGCAATAACGTGCGGGCTGTTCTTTTCTCTCGGGCACAGCACGATAGTGATTGTGGTGGTAAGTTCTTTGCTCCCAGTCCTTATCAAATCCTGTTTTGACGTGCCGGCGCCGGGCAGAATGTGGCTCTAGTGATCAGCACGAGCATCTATGACAAACTAAGCGGTGTCGGTAACGTTGGGTCGATAGTCGGTGGGTGCGTCTCACGGCCCCACACGCTATTTCCATAACCTCTCGTAGGGACGGCGATCAGTGGATCCTTCTTGTTCATCGTTGGTCTCGCCAATTCGATTATTCTGTACAAAATCCTGCGTCACCGTCGCCGTCAGGTATGTCAATCACCCAAATCTATTTTTGATGTACGCACTTTTCATCGGACGGACAGGCGAGACGTGAACTAGATTCAGAGCAGGGGGAGATGAATGAGGAAGTTGCGCCCAAGCAGGGCATGCTGATGATGCGACTACTTGGACCTTTGGTCAATTTTGTGAATCACCCCTGGAAGGTATGTCCGTGCGGAGTCGAGGCGTCAGGGGGTACCTGATCAGGCAAATTGTCTGTAGATGTACCCTGTCGGTGTTCTGTTTGGCCTGGGTGAGCCTTGTAATTTCCCTCGTGGATGAAGAGATAATGATTTCCGTGATATGGAGGCTTTGATACGGCTTCGTCGATTGCGCTACTTGGTATATCTGTACTAGCCAAGGGTGGCAAGAACAACACGCGCATACCCCCCTCTGAAGTAATCATACTGCCTGTGAGCCATCATTGCGCCGTTTCGCTTTGTCAACGCGATTCACTACCGCACAGGTATTATTTACGGCAGGGATGACCTTGGTGGATTCACTCGATTCCATACTGATGCTGTATTCGTACACTGAGTTCGCTCACCATTCGTGGAGGATTTTCGAGCGAAGCAGTTCCGGGTCTGAAGGCGTGGACGCGCGACCTGTGGATGTTTGTTGCGAAGAAAAGGCAGCAGAGGGGTGTCCAGGGACGGCAGACGAAGCAGTCATCGAGCGGGTTGAGCAGTCCGGCGATGCAATCGAAGGAGAGAGCAAAACGGTGGACGACGGAAATAGGGGCGGAGCAAAACAGATGTTGATCCGACGAAGCACGCTGTCGCGCCTGAGCATCGTGCTTACGACGATGAGCATCTTGCTTGCATTTAGGTGAGCGAGAGAAGATGGGATCAGAGGCACGGCTGATCTCGCGATGCAGCATTTCGCTGATAGAGATGATGGGACTGATTGGACGATATTGCGGCAAGTGCGAGGCGGCGGCTTCGGCTCCTGATGGTGGTGGACTTGCCGGCAAGTGGTGGAGGGCGTGGGCTGAGGTAAGTGGAGCCCGTGTGATGGTGATGGATGTGCTGAGCTATTTGTAGGCCAACGACGACTACGGGTACATTGGAGCAGGGATAGTCGGTGTATTCTTGGCAGTTGTGTTGATCTGGTACGGTGCGAGGTGGATAGCGATGTTGTTTTGGCGTGTTATTTGAATCATCATCATCATATGTTCGAGATCACAATATTGATTGTGTACAGTAGCTAGATAGTCTCTCTCTCATGGTCCCTCTCCCTCTCCGTCTCAACACAGATGTACTACCAGAACGCTCAAATCCCCTACGCGCTCGCAGTGGATCCTCCGCCTCTACCACCTCCTCCATCTCTGTCGTCTCCCCATCTCCATCCTCATCCGCCTCCGCCTCCTCCGACTCTCTCCCTCTCCCAGCGCCTGTCGCCCACTCGGCGTCACAGTCAAACTCGACTCCACATAGCCCTTCGCCGGACGAAACAATTCGGGCCCCCTCCTCTGTACCAGAATATGTACTGGCTCTCCACGACTTCGTCCCCCAACAACAAAACGCGACGTGTCTCTCCTTCCGCGCGGGACAGGTCATTCGTGTATTCAATCGTGACCCCAGTGGCTGGTGGGACGGCGAACTGCACGGTCAGAGAGGTTGGTTCCCGAGCAACTATGTCAGCGTAGACGAACGCGTCATCTCTCTGACCGAGGAACAGCTTCGCCCCACCGTGAGTCTCGTTTGTTTATCTCGGTCGCTTTCCGTTAATCTGCATCACAGCCTCGCCAACCCTCCCGCCATGCACACACAATGTCAGCCGTATCAGCTGCATCATGGGCTACTACCCCCTCCCGCGGCTCATCTCGCAAGGATCATCGTCCTCTGGTCACCGAGGCTCTTGGTCCTGATATCGCCTCATATTGCCCTCCTCTAATGGTTAATTTATTACAGAGCTTATCCCTCCTGCAAAGTGCGGTCAGGTCCAATCGCATTTCTCACTTTCAGCCATCCACCGCATGCATCATTTCTTGCGTCCGCTTCATTCTCTCTTCCGTAGAGTGTCTGCCCCGCGAGTCACCATTACTTAGGCGCTTTTCTACTCTCGCCCTCGAACGAAAACAGATCCTATCCGTTCTCGCTTCTTTGGTATCACAGGCCAGGAGAGCCTCAGAGGAGGCATGCGATGAAGACGCACGAGACGCAGAGATCGAGGGCATGCTTAAGCTCGGTGGTCAAGTGTTTTCTCAAGTTCGCCGATTTCTAGCAGTCGCAGTTCAATGTGGCATCGAACTCCCAGAGAAGGGACAGTCCTCGCCTACCGACACCGTCGCGTCAACTCATCTGCATCTCGATCGCGGCTCCCCTGACTCGATGACGAGATTGTCTATACCACCAGAAGAAGCTATCCATCTCTCCAGTCCTAGAGACGCCATGTTGCAAGAGCGCGAAATGCCGGGTTCCAGGATAGCTTTTCGTGCAAAAAGCCTCGGCGACCTCCGATCTCAACGAAGAGTACCATTATTCCGAGATTCAAACTCTTCTGTTACTCCCTTGTTGCCTCACCGACCCGTCGCTTCCCGTGCAAAGAAAGAGCATTATCTTGTCTATGACCCCACCAACCGCCACAAACAGGCCATGTTGTCAATAAGCAGTACTTCTTCGTCTTCCTCGTTCTCTTCCGCAGAGTCACCTAGGCCCCACTTCATGCCCTCCTTCCCTTCGGGACCTTCGACTTCTGCCGAAGTTATGGAAGCACTCAAGCACACCCATGATCAATACCTCTCCACCATCGCTGCCTTTATTGGTCACGCACATTCCCATTCCCGCTCGTCTCATGCATCCAGTACAGGCCATATGTACGAACTCGTGCGAGAGATCGTTGAAATGGTTTGCAAACTCCTGACCATCGTCGAAGCGGTCATGCGGCATCCGGACATTCCCAAACATAAAATAGGGAATCTCAGGGCAGCGAAGGAGGGACTGTACAACGTGACAAGTTCGCTTGCAGAATCTGTTCGACTTCTCATGGTCCCCCTCTCCCCGGATGTGACGGAGGAAGCAGAAAAAGTATCATTGATTCGTTCGGCTACTGCTGCCTGCAAAGCTGGTGCCGATTGCGTTTCCGCAGTCAAGATATGTCTGAGTAGAACCTCGACCGAACAACAGTTCGTCATCCAAGTCCCAGTGAGGACAAACTCGAGCACTGCGGCATTTTCGTCAGGGACATTTTCGCGAAACCAGCGAAGCGGATCTTCCCTTCACCAGTCATTTCGAAGCAGCATCGACGAGGATGTCACCGTTCAGGGCCAAGCACCAACGAGTCATGCCCCAAATACACTTTCGCAGATCAAGGAGACGTCTTCGGATTCGTCCGTTCTCACGGGTCATTCGAAATCATCTGAGGAGTCGCAGGATACCGCACCTACCTCGCTGGAGGAGGAACCAGATGCTTCGGTGTATTTGAAAGATGACACAGTTGTATCAGGTGTCGTGTCTTCATCTTGTCCGGAGCCAACCGAGGTCGATTCTGTAGACGTTCAAGACGACCAGGAGACTGCGGACGCCTTTGAAGAACAGCTCGTGCAAGGCAGCATATCATCTGTTTCTCTCGACGTTAAACGTGACCCTCTGGGTCATGATCACTCGGCTGAGGATGTCATTTACAATGCCGATGGTCACCTCGTCGCCGCATCCTTGGAAGTGCTTGTTGAGAAGATGATACCCCACGATAGCATTGTCGATCCAGCTTTCTCCGCCGTGTTCTTCTTGACGTTCCGGTTGTTCTCAACGCCGTTAGAACTTGTCCAAGCCCTGATTCATCGTTACAATATCATGCCTCCCTCCAGTTTCTCAGAGGAAGATATCCTTCGGTGGCAACAGTACAAGGGCATTCCTATCCGTCTTCGCGTGTCCAATTTTGTCAAGACCTGGTTGGAGATGTACTGGCGGACAGGTGTAGATGATGTGGCTCTGCGACACTTGGAATCCTTCACTCGCGAGGCGCTCCAGCAGTACTTCCCCGGACCGTCGCAGCGCATCCTTGATCTCATTGTTATACGACAGGATGTGAACACGAACTTGATAAGCCCCAAGAGCGAGCGAGCTCGCGACCCAGGGATATCCATCAATCCACCGTCCTTTTCCCCTTCCGAGATCCCTCGGCCTATGATGACCAAGGCATTATTGTCGAACTTGCGGAACAAGAATTTCGACTCCGTCACCATTACCGAATTTGATGCTTTGGAGCTTGCAAGACAGCTGACCATCATGGAGTGTGATCTCTACTGTGCAATCCAACCCGAGGAAATACTGGAAACGGGGCAGGAGGGTGCGAAATCACCTCTCAACGTTAGAGCTGTCTCCTCCCTAAGTACTATAATCACGGGCTGGGTGGCTGAGAATATCTTGAACGAGCATGACACCAAAAAAAGGATGTCACTGGTCAAGTTTTTCATCAAGGTTGCAGACGTAAGCGTCTTCTTGTTGAAAATTGTTTTGATCGGACTGAACTGCGGACACAGCGCTGTACATCTTTGCACAACTTTAGCACTCCCCGTTCGATCCTTGCAGCTCTTGATTCCTCAACTATATCTCGCTTGCATCAGACATGGCTTGTAAGTCGAGCACCCAAAATATCAGTTCTATTCTTACGACGAGATTCTCAGGGTGTTCCGCAAAAGAACAAGATGCAGTTGGAGGCGTTGCGACGATTGGCAGATTATAGTCGCAACTACCACGAATATCGCAGTAAACTTCGAAATATTGCCCCGCCTGCCGTACCTTTTTTGGGTAAAGTTAACCTCTTAGAAGACAAAGTATCAAATACTCACCGCGTCGCGTCATCAGGACTTTATTTGACAGACGTGACGTTTTGTCGAGAGGGTAATCCTTCGTACCGAGATTCACCATTGGCCCCTGGCAAAAAACTATTGAATTTCAACAAATACCATAAGTTGGCTCGCATTGTTCAAGGTCACCCATTTATCTCTCCATCTGATGGTGTAGAGTTGTTGAGATGTCGTTGATAGATATGCAACGCTTCCAAGTACCTTACAATCTCAAGAAGATCCCCGAAGTCCAAGACTACCTGAACGTTGCCTTCGAGAACTCTAAACACCATGGCGACCTTCAAGACCTGTATAGGAGGAGGTCCGTTCCAAGTTGACCTTTGAAACGTAGCTCCACTGACCGCGATCATGGTGCACAGTCTGCTTGTTGAACCCAAGCAGCCGGCTGATACTCCGCCAACAAGTGACATGCGTCACCTCTTTAATTGGGCAACACGTTCGCAGGCGCAACAGCCCACAGCTGCCTAATCTTCTGGGACATTACTATCTGCCCTCCTAATGTGCTCAACGATCCTAGGGCTGTCCGATATCTCATTTTCGACTTCTGTCTCCTGTTTATGATATAATTTCGGTTTGTCTCTCTTCATTGTTCTCTGTCGACCGTCCATCTACCTAATTCCTTGAAACATGTTACTCACTAAACATCGGCCCATTGCATACTTTGGTATATCATTTGCTGTTACAACTGTTTCTGTCTTGTACACTTGCGCGGAAGTAGCTACATACGACTCCACACACTATCGAAAGTCGTCACGAACTATAAGATGTTGCACAGGTACTAAGGTTACTATTTGCCTTCCTAATGTCCGACGTCCATCAGAACGAGATCTGAACTAGTCGGATTTCAATTCCGAGTCAGTTGTCACACTCAAAGTTGGTGGGTACCCACAAACCACTGGCACGATGGTCCATCGCAAGATCCTCGAAGAACTTTTACAGCAGCCTTTAGGGCCGTATCGCGATCATGACATCCTGCACGAGACAAGATGTCAGATGAAAGGCGGAACCCAACTCGTCTTGTACTCGTTCATCCTCGAACACGACGGTCATCTCATTGGGTATGGTGGTCGGGTCACGACGATTCGGCGGTTCTGACGACTCATCTCTATAGCCTCGACGAGTCCGAGCGCCCCTTGGACGGCCATGACGACCGCACGTTCCGCTTCCGCGGCGTCCTCAAGATCACTAATCCCGAATGGCTGTCCGATTTCGGGCTCAAGACCGTCGAGACCGAGCTCAACCTGCGCGCACAAGAGCGCGCGCTACGAGAGGGGGAACGGCAGCCGCCACAGTTCACGTTGGAAGGTCTCTTCGCCGGCGGGCTGCTCACCAAATCCCGCGATTCTACGCAGCGAAAGGAGGGCGAGACGAGGCTGACGGTGCTGATTCAGGGCGAGAAGAACATGCCGGCGACTTTCATGCGGTGTGCGTATGATCAAGTTGCTGCTGGGTTTGTGACACTGAATGATGCTCGGTCGTGCATGCATACATTTTAGCTTCTCTTGCGCCAAACGGCCTCTTGTGGAGCTCGAAAGCCCAGTGAGTCGCCTAATTCACGATTGCGTATCATACATGTGTAATATTTATCGTTCCGACGAACGTTGTGGTTCTCTGCTAGCGGCCGTACGTACCAGGTGGCCACGATGGACGTCGAAACGTACTCGCTCTCTGAAAACTTTTTTTGGCGATGGCGACTCCTAGCGCTGATGGAGAAGATCAGCAAGCAATACCCGTACGTTCCCCCGTCGAAGCGAACGCCGATATGGTTCGTCGAGAAATACGCTGGGTATGCGTGTCCGCCCGAAGACAAGCATCGACGGCTCATCTACAACGATGACGACTCGGACGTGGACGAAACGGGAAGAACGGTGATCACGCGTCACCTTCTCAAGCCTCACGCGAGCGAGATCCTCGGTTTGTTCGCTGCACAGGCTGATTGGCTTATCACGCACAACGAGGTGAAGAGGGAGCATCTCTTTGATATCTCGTCCTGGAAAGAGTTTGCAAAGAGGGTGAAGAAGGAAAGGAGGGAGGCTGCGAGGCAGGGTGTGAGGTGGGGTTGGGCTGGGGGACAGGAAGCAGAAGCAGAGTCGTCCGAGGAAGAATCGTCGTTTGAGGAAGACGTGGAGCCTGAGAGCAAGGTCGGACTCGCGCGCAGACTGGCCATGGAACAGCCGGTGATCGGCAAGACCAAGAAGGTTCTGACCCGTAAACTCGAGATCGCGCTGATGAGGCCGCCCCGCAACAGGAGAGCGAGCGTTTCGTCAAGTTCTGGAAGTGAGGGGGATGCTCCCGGCGGTGCAGTATACGCGTCGGATTTTTCGGAGCCCTCGGATGCGGAGGAGAACGATGAAGAGGATCAACATGAGGAAGACGAGGTCGTGGATCACATACCGTGGCAGCTACAGCTGCCGGCCCTCTTGCCAGACGTAGACGGTCGATGGTGGTGTCCCTTGCCGCTGTGCGACTACCAGATTGACCTACACGAGCTCCCTGAAGAAAACCACAGACGGGTTCCGGAGGTCGGGTATATTCTGCAAAAGCAATGGCGGAACGCGGCGTACGACCATAAAGTCCTCGAAGGATTTAGTTATTTGGTTTTCAGGCACTACTCGATACACTTGGAGAAAAGGGGCATCAAGGTCGAGATAAAGAATGGCAAGGCAAGTCCTGCAACCATTCACTTTGACGGCGTTCATGTACGTGACACCGATTACAGAAGCGATTTGCATTCATCAACGACAGACCAAGGCAACCTGGTGGCCAGGGGCCCATCCGAGGGCCCATGCCTGCACTTGGAACGTTGGGGGGCGAGTCGCGAGTCATTCCTACCTTGCATGCACCACATGCAGGACATTTCCGATGAGTTTCACACAGAAGAAATCGCTAGTTTACAAGCACCAGGAAAAACACACTAGCCTGACCAGCAACTAACGTAGATGTTTCAGAAAGAGCACAGCTGTACGATTATTGCGAAAAGATGATCCGCGTGGCCTAACGTATGGTGCTCTAAACCTCCCGCAATTTAAAAGATGCGCGCCCGACGATGGGAATATTTTGCAACGTGATACCCGATTCCATTCCTCTCGAGTTTGAGTCTATCATCTGCGATCCCCCTTCTACCAGTGAAAGCGTGCGGGCCAGTATGAGCAATCGGGGGGTACGTGTCCATTGTCACCCCAGGACCAAAATCGTAGACGAATGGACGACTTTGGGTCGCTCCAAAGAGTCTCGAGCTCTCGAGAACGATCGAATATACAGGCGATGAATCGTTCCCGGGAGCATGTACGCTCCAGCCTTGCGACGGCTGACGAACGTCCCAGAAAGCGACGACGCCGTGTCGGGCCGTTCCGGCGGCAACGAAACTGGCGTTGCCTCCACCGCAAGAGACAGAATATATAGGTTCGCGTGACCAAGGGTCCCTCAAGGTAAGGACGGGAAGGAGTGCTGGTGGGGAGGCTGAAGCGGAGGTCGAGGGACTTTGTGAATGGTGGGAAACACGGAGGTCGTGTACGTGGACTAGGCCGTCATACCAGCCCGAGACAATGATTTGTTCGGAAGGACCGAGGGGTGAGGAGGGTGGGGCGCATGTGACGCCATACACGGCCGAGGGGCGGTTCCTGGAGGACTGGAGGGTGATTGAAGGAGTGGAGGAGAGACCTTCCGGATATATGTGGTAAAGGGAAAGAGGTGCAGGGGACGTAGTGCCGAATACGGCGTATGGAGAGGAGGACGTCATGCAAAGGTGGCTTGTCCAACTCTTTGTGCTCAGGTTGATGGAAGCGGGAGATGGAGAATTGGACGCGATGTTAGTGAGGGAGACTGAACCCCACTGAGAGAGGGATAGGAGGCTATGCGATGCACAGGATATGCTCTTTACGACATTTGCACCGTGATGGTGGAGAACACTATGTGAGGTGCGTTCGATCTCGATGTGTTGTCTGTCGCGGGATCGGCGGAGGGGAGGTAGACATACTTGTTCAACGGTGCCATTCTCAAAGCCGAGAAATACTTGACTGTGGTCGGGAAGAAATGCCACGCTAGTGATGTCAGGCTGGACTGTAGCGGGACCTATAGTGAAGGCATGTGAGCGCTCGAAGACGATGCGAGACGGGGATGGATCGGAAGTGTCCTGTACGGAGTAGGAGTGAAGTACATGGCCAGCGGCGACTAATAACGTGGAAACGGAGAGGGCGATGGCGGGTTGTAGGATTCCGTGCCAGGGACGGGAGAGAGGTCGCGCAATGAAGCTAGCACGCAGCCAGGCTCTGTCTGCGAGAGCGTCGTAGCGAACCTGTGCAAAAGCAGACCATCGGGATCGCGAGCAGCGGAGGGTGAGGGAATGTCTGCAGTGGTTGTTTCTAAGAAATATGGACCAACCAAAGTGGTGTACCTGGCTGGAAAATATGAGCGATGTGGAACTTGTAGCGTGTCTCTAGACATACGATGTGATGGAAGAGCCTGCAGGTGGATGCTAAATGTGCAAGATCTTCGGCGTCGAGGTGCTCGATGATGAGCAAGAGCACATCAGCGTTCAACATGTAAGTGCTGACATAATACAAAGAAACGAGTTCTTGAACGTCATGAGACGTGATGTCCGAATTCTCCTCGTCGGCGACGGTGAGCGCGTCTTCGTCCTGTTCTGACCGCCCGCTGATCGTTCAAACAGACGGCGTAGGCAAGAGTACCATCATTACGTCTCTCATAAAGGAAGCCTTCGTCCCACACGCACGTCTTCCTTCTCACCTACTCCATGCTCTCCTGCTCAACTCGTTTCAGGTCCAGCACGTCGTCCCGGAGGTAACCATCCCACCAGAAGTCACCCCAGAGAACGTGACCACTTATATCGTCGATTCCGGTGGTAGGTCCATCCACCTTCTCGCCATTTCCCTTCCCCATCTCCCGCAAAGCCGGCCCACAGGACAGACACCATCTTGAATCGGAGATACGCAAGGCACACGTCATATGTGTCGTGTACGCCATCGACAACCCAAACTCTTTCGACCGTATACCTACATTTTGGCTCCCTCATTTCCGCCAACTAGGTGTCAATGTCTGTTCCTGTGTTTCCTTCACAAAGCTCTCCTCATACTGCCTTAGGTGCCTGTCATACTCGTTGGAAACAAGATCGACCTACGGGGCGGAGAGGTGACGAATGAAGCTCTCGAGGACGAGATCGTACCTATCATGAACGAGTTCAAGGCAAGCTTCCTTTCTTCCTCCCGAGCTTGACATAGACATCTTCCCAGGAGGTCGAGACTTGCGTGGAGTGCTCGGCAAAGATGCCTCTAAACGTTTCTGAAGTGTTCTACTTTGCACAAAAAGCTGTGCTCCATCCTACCGCTCCCCTGTACGACTCGCGAGAACACGTACGTCATGGCACCTTCCGGACGATTATTTTTTCCGATCCTCAGCTTCTTAGGTCCTCAAACCTGCATGTACCAACGCCTTGAAACGGATATTCAACCTCTGCGATGCAAACAAGGACGGGGTTCTGGATCCCACGGAGTTGAACGAGTTTCAGGTGGGTTCCACCTCCTTTCGGACCATTGGTCACAGACAGTAGCTTCCTTTATTCTAGCGTAAATGCTTCGACGCACCGTTACAACTGCAGGAGCTAGAAGGCATCAAAGATATGGTGCGCGAACATGCCGAAGGTGGTGTTCGGGACAATGGTCTAACTGAGGCCGGATTTCTGTACCTTCACACTATCTTCATACAACGCGGGCGCCTCGAGACCACTTGGACTGTGCTTCGAAAGTTTGGATATGGTGAAGATTTGAAGCTTACTGAGTCATTTCTCCTTCCAAAGTCAGTCCGACACGTGAGATTTGGGTTTTACGTTGTCTTGACGGATCGATCAGATTCGAAGTTCCGCATGATTGCTCTGTTGAGCTGAGTCCCAAAGGATACCGATTTTTCACTGATATCTTTGAGACATTTGACAAGGCAAGTCATTAGCCAACTTTGACGCCAAGGTTCTATTGATCATCGTCTGCAGGATCAAGATGGTGCTTTGAAAACTGCGGAACTTGACGAGTTGTTCAGTACTTCTCCAGGAAACCCCTGGACGAGTCAAAAGTTTCCAGACACCACTCTTGTGGACGATACTGGCGCTGTTACTCTGCAGGGATGGTTGGCTCAGTGGAGGTATGCATGCAAGAATTTTCGAGTGCGCTGTCCAACGTGATCTGTCTAGCATGACCACGCTGCTCGATCACAAGACCACTCTGGCATATCTTGCCTACTTCGGATATCCAGACGAACATCGTACGAGCGCCCTCCTAACCACTCGGCCACGAAAAGCAGACCGTAAAAAGGGCAAAGTTACGCGAAACGTGTTCTTATGCTACGTCTGCGGTGCAGCCGGGTCGGGGAAGACGTCGTTACTACGCGCTTTCGTTGGCAAACCATTCAAAGAAGTATATGAACCGACAAGCAAGGTGTTTAGTGTTGTCAATGCCGTGGATATCGACGGCTCCGAAAAGTACCTTGTGGTAAGCTTAATTTGGTGTGACCTGACTGGAGATGACCGTATCTTTGCAGCTACAAGAATTTGGTTCAAAATACGAAGATGAAACCTTGCGGTCATCCAAGAAGAGAGACCTCGCCGATCTAATCGTTTTTGTCCACGACTCGAGCGATACCAATTCATTCTCGTACATTAGTAATCTGCGGGTATGAGACACGCGTGTATCCGTTCGTGGTCTGACATGCATTTTAAAGCAACAATATAACCTAGACCACATACCCACGTTGTTCGTGGCCACGAAATCCGACCTTGACCTTGCGCAGCAGGTGAGTGGTTTAAAATGGATTGTGGGCACTATTAAAACACGATGGCAAGCGGCACGAGGTCCAACCTGACGTATACTGCCGTCGGTTAGGCCTTCCAGTTCCTGTTGCAGTGAGCATTCAAACGGGGCAAACAGCGGACGTCTTCCACGTGATGTGCAGTATTGCGATGAAACCGTGAGTGTGGTCGCCTTTGATAGGTTGGGAGCAGTCAGATGACCTGCAATTTAGTCACGCGGCAATACCTGGGGGGCCAGATCGAGCACTGACGGCTTCTGAGCGGCTCCGGATGTATGTAACGATAACCGCGTTGTTGGGTGGGGTCAGCGCAGGGATGGTGATGCTGTACCGCAGCTGGCTGAGGCCGGGAGGTCCTGTACTGCCTGGATGGACGTCACCTTGGGCTACATGGTTGATCGGTAGAAGGGACTCTTGATCGATTTACTTTTTATTTTACATTCCTACCCTATAGACCTAGCATTTCACGAGATCCGATGTCCGATAGGGGAGATCCGCGATTGCCTTGAGGTCTCCGCCTGGTGCAGGTACAAAACACACAACGCCCAAGCGCGACCGCCTGCGACTCATCTCTGCGCACGACGACTACCTCGACACACAACATGGATTTGGACATGGAATTTGACACTAACACTCAACAGGCGCCCCCGCCTCAGTTGCAGCAGCACTATGACGACGGGCGTAAGATGCTGTGCGTCTCTTTTGTCCGAGGTGGTATTCAGGGGAAGACTGACTGCGACAACACAGCGACCTCGTATTTGTGCAGGACTGTACAGGCAGCCAAGGCTCCTATATCTCCAGCGCGACGAAAAACATCGAAGAAATCTGCGCTCACATCTTCGAGTCTGGCCGCCTCCAATCCCCAGAAGATCTGCGTGTAGGCCTTGTGGCATTCCGCGACCACCCGCCACAGGACCATACATACATCGTCAAGAATTTTGGATTCTCCTCGGACATTAGCAAGGTCCATAGGGATCTCTCAGGCCTCTACGCTTCGGGCGGCGGCGACGGGCCTGAAGCCGTCACAGCTGCCCTGGCGGAGGTGTTGAGCATGGAGTGGAGGGAGCATGCGAGCAAGATGGTGGTCCTCATCGCTGACGCACCCCCTCATGGGATTGGCGAGTATGGTGATGGTAGGTCCGAGTTGCACAGGTTGCCAGGTCGGACCTCACGTGCATCACTCAGGCTTTGACGAGGGTTCACCCGATGGGAACGATCCGTTGCAGGTCGCCCGCGTCATGGCGAGCCGTGGCATAACGCTGGCAAGCCTACTTTTCATTCTTCTCGTTCGCCCCGTCTCAACTGACCACCTTTTTTTTACTATCTCTCAGTTCTTCGTCGCGTGTGAGCCAGCGCTTAGTGGATATTCTGTACGCACACACTCTTGCCCTCTGCCCTTTGGCTCTGACCCAAAGCCCTGACACGCACAGTATGCAACCGACTTCTAC
>JBBPOM010000697.1:0-19784 GCA_038091455.1 Leccinum uliginosum | reverse complement strand
ACAGGAAGAAACTTTTGCACGACATCGAACAGGAGGTGGAACGCGATGGCATTTTCAGCGTCAACTTGAAAAGTACGTCCCCGTTGTCTGTCGTCTTGACGAGCGATCGAATGAGTGAACGTCCGATGCTTCAGCCAACTATCTACTGGCCAACGAGGAATGGAAGTTTGACGTCATGCCCGAAATCATGGATGGCAAGAATGTCGCTGACTTCATCGATCCTGATATTACTGAGAAACTTGAGGCTCTCGAGCGTGAAGAGGAAAAATTGCAGGTAGAAGGGTTCTACGACAGCGAAGAAAATATGGTTCGTATATTTTCTCGACCGCCGTATCGCGATCTAACGGCTGCGTACAGTTTGATTCCGAAGACGAGCGCGAAGAGGCCGAGGCACAAAAAGCGCTTGCACACAAAATCCACTCGCAAAGCATCAAAAAGTCAATGAAGAACCAAGCTCGCCTTCCTCGGACGGCTGGTCTTCGGTCACTCACTGAGCTCTCCACGCAGCTGAAGAAAGCTGGCTACGATCCAAGTAGCATAGAGGCGCGGGCCGGCATGCTGGCTAAGGCACAGGCTGCGAAACGAAAGAGAGCAGAAGCTGACATGGATGTGGATATGGACGATGCAGAAGCAGAGGCTGGCGATGACGACGAGGGCGAGTGGATGGACGTCGATGGCGAGGAGCCTCCTTCCAACAAGCGCGTCAAGGGTAACTCTGGTGCTGTCATCGCGAAGGGCTCTAGAGCGCCACGCACCAACAGGCAACTGGCTGGCTTCCGTGATGACCAGGTAAAGAACCATAGCCTCATTGCTATTTCCATGATTGTCCTAATTCGATGCGCCACTAGCAAGCGTCCAAAGCCATCAGGCTACGTAACTTGGGACAACGCGAACGTAACATGCACGCCAAGGCTGGTGAGAGCGACCGTGCTATCAGGGTTAAAAAGGTTTTTTTGCTTCCTACTTATATGCTTGGTATGCGGAACCTGACGTTGGTGTATTTAGCCAAAACACTTGTTCGCTGGGAAGCGGAAGGCGGGGAAGACGAGCAGACGGTAATCTATATGGCTTTCAGGTTCCTGGAGGTCCTATCTATGTTATCTGTTGGCACTTCACTGTCTTCAATGCTTTACGAGACGATGCATGGGGTTCGCACGCTAAGCTTGGTCAGTTGACCAAGGTAGGAATCAATGAGGTCGGAATGAATTACTCGACTCAAACGCTCACCCACGGCATCACCCAAGTAAGTGTGACATTGCGATTGTGAAGTTGACAAACCTTGTTCTCTAGTGTGTATCATTCTCATGAAGTGTAGACGTGTGCCTAAGTCCACCGACATTTCCGCTGGATACACGAATGATGTTAGACGCTGGTGGAGCCTCCGGACCCAATCTCAGGCTCTGGATCAATCCGCGGAAGACGGAGTGAAACTGTTGGAGGTGTCGTGGAAACTTGCGCTCCTTTACCAGCCTCTCCGTTGCAGGTTGCTCCAGCGCCAGACCGCATTGGAAAGGTTGACAAGTTACTATCCCCGGAAATTCAGTCATCCATGCTGATGAGTCGCCTTACATGCCACGTTGGTCATTGATCGATGAGAGTGGAAAGGAGAGCCTGTATGTTCAAAACCAGTACTGATCGTGGTCCGCGGACGACCATTGACACGGAACTTGTCGCTGATTGGACATGCCCCGGTTCCTTTTCTATGAACAAATTGAACGTCTCTGCAAGTCCACGGCGGTGGTACGGCCTTTGCTTCCTCAGGTTCCCTGCATTGGCATTGAGTGAATAGTCCTGCCACGACCATGTGATCCAAGGGTAAAGATTGCGAGTATGTACCTGATATCTTGATGACATGCTTCCATGGCATCTTTACTGGATGACACCGCCGGAATGGCCCTCCACACACCACACACATAGGCCTTGGCAGGGGGTGGCGAACGTTTGGAGCTGCTTCCGGAGTCGTAGTACGGGTGGCCGGCAGTGGCGTGGAATGCTGGGTGATTCTGTGTCGCGAATTCCGCGTATCCTGTTTGCATCCCATGTCCGAATCTGCCAGTGGCGACGGGTTGTTCCGCGACCTGGTGGAAGTTATTTCACCGATTCCGAGTCGTATGACTTTGCGATCCGAGTTGCCGGTTTCCAAGGCTGTCCAGGTGCAACCCTCTCTATACGAAAATTGGAGAGTTGTAGATCCATTGAGTGCTCATACACATTACTTTCAGATACTCCAGTGTGCATCTTAGTTCGCTAAGTGAGGGGAAAGAATATATAGTACGAGCATAGGCACGTGAATGATTCGGATGTGCTACTAGTGAGTACGACGGGATGGGCGAAACCGAACATTTCCGGCCCGAGACTGTGACCGATCTGTCTCCGGGTGAAGCGAGCTATGGGATGGCCACCGAACAGCGATGATTACGCCTCGAAGGGAGTCGAGATAGAATTGTACACTGGCAGGGGCTGTGAGGGGAGTACAGTGGGTGCGAAAAGA
This sequence comes from Leccinum uliginosum, assembly GCA_038091455.1. Lineage (NCBI taxonomy): Eukaryota > Fungi > Basidiomycota > Agaricomycetes > Boletales > Boletaceae > Leccinum > Leccinum uliginosum. Next base: position 17,293 of record JBBPOM010000697.1, on the reverse strand, counting down.
ACGACTAAGCTTACATAAGCTAGTGAGCAGAGCTGCCAGTGCGAGGCGGCGAGGCCCGGGCCGCGAAGTGGACAAGAGCAAAGAACGATCATCGCGCTGCCTCGCTTCTAACGCATAGACTTAATCCTGTGTGCGGCTCGAATCTCTCCTTGCCTAGGCTACCAACTGGGAACATCGTCGGTTCGAGTTCGTTTACTAAGTATTCGACGAAACATACGAGTTTTATATAACAATAGCATACATTACTACACATAAGCTAGTTACTGAGGATCGTCGTGATTGATCGACGAGTATTGTGGGGCTGTGATCTAATAAGCACCAGAAAGATAACCAGCGTTTGGTTCCTTGGCGGTCCGGGGGGTAGCATTCTTCATACGCTGCGCCCATATTTCTTCACCCAACTTTTCCGCTTCCTCATGGGTAAATCTGCATATGTCCTCGAGATACCGCACCAGCTCTGCCTTTCTCAGCGTCCTTGGCTGCCCTGCGAAGATCTTCTTGCGATCCTTGATATATGTCACCCATCCCAGCAGCCTACATGCCAGGTGAACGAACCAGCTTTTGCGTTCCGAGGGCTGCCAGGAGACCCCGGCGGATAGATGGTTGAAAAGCATCCTGCGGATCGCCACCTGTGATTCGTTGTACTGCTTCGCGTAGACGTCGTTGAATCCGCGGGTCGCTGTGACGCAAACGTGCGAAGAACAAAGGAGTTTTGACTGCTTGAACCTTTCCTCATTCCTCTGCCACCAGCTCTCCATCGGAACCTGGGTCTCCAGCCCGGTGATCACGAACGCAACTGGAACCTGGTTCTGGCACAGGATGTCGCGGAACAAGAGATAGTTTTTCTCCATGGTGGAGGTGATCCTACCGCCGCGGATGCAAAAGACGAGCAGGCGGATGCCTCCGGTGCGCTGCAGTAGCCCGATCAGCTCATTTGCCTTCTGGATCGCGGTGAGGTAATCGTTTTTGCTCAGGCTCGGCTCGTTCAGACCGACCGTGTCGAACAGACGGACGTGGTAGCCAACATCATGCTCACTGTCTCTGAGCACCATGTCGTACGACTCGGCATTCAACGTGCAGCCGTTTGCCTTAGAAGATACTTCGGCGAGGTGCTCCCCGGCAATGAGGTTGATGACAGAACTCTTCCCTGCTCCTGTCTCGCCGACGACGAGAACATTGGGAGTGCAACTTCGCTGATTTTCGTAAGGTGGAGGAGGAACCAGCGATTCTTGAGACATCTGAAAACCTTGGTTACTTCTGAAGGAACGTCATGATCGGAGACCGTGTCGCTTACCACTACGTTTGTCTGGTCAGATAGGATCTCTAGAAAGTGCGATAGCACAAGACTGGGGGCTGCACATGAAAAAAAAGTTCCATCACATTTATAGGCAAGAAAGTCGACGATAATCGGGCTCCGGGTTCATCGAACCGCCGAAGCAGCTATGTAGGCGCTACGAACACAGGGTGGTCAGTCGGCAGTCAGCATCGTTCGGACTCTACAAAAGGTTGAGAAAAAATACTAAGACAGATAAAGAAATAATTCAGACGCTTGACACCGAGCGCTGGGGCGTGCCGTACGATAGCCAGATGACTTCACACAACGTGTATCGAGCGCCTATTGCTATGTGTTATCTTCCAAATCATGCTCGTTCTTCTGACCACGTTGATGAATCGAATTTAACCCTAAGCAATGATAACGTCAGGCCGGGACACATTCTGGAACACGCCGTACTCGCCAATGCGGAAGTACAGCGGTAATGACCTGACCACGAGGCTCCTGTGTTGAACAGCAAATCGTGAATGAAGCAATCATGATGTGTGAAACGAGTGTTCCGCATGCAGCGAACAGGGGTTGATCTGGATGCTGTGATTTCAGGTTCTACTGTTCTGCATTGTATGAAGAAAGCACGCCGTTTCCGCTCTCAACGGCAGGCTACAACCTGTTCTCATGCAAGTCTGAGGTATAGCCTGAGTGCGCACTGGATACCGAAGAACTTGTCCGAGCTTTATAACTACCATCAACCCTGAGTGCAAGCATCCGGAATATCGTAACAATCGAACATACCGTTTGAACTCGGCTTCATCCTAGCATAAATGCCCAGACAAGTGCGGTTCCCTCTCAGATATTCAGTAGTGTTCACTAACATGAACCGATAGCCAACATCAAAATTAGAATCAGAAAAGGCAACAGAAAAACTCAGGGAGGTGTGTTCACCAGTTACGGAGCCTCTATCGGGCTCATTGACTGAGCTGCGACAACTAGGAGGCCAAAAACATTGTAATCTTCGGAGAAACCGGTGTTGGCAAGAGCTCTCTCATTAACCTGATTGCCGACAAGAGAATATCCGAAACATCCAGCAGGGCCTCTGGATGCACTCTCTCTTATACGCGTCACTTGTTGACGATAGATGGCCAGCAATTCGCGGTGTGGGATACCGCAGGATTAGGAGAAGGTACTCAGGGAACTGTTCCTGCCGAAAAAGCGGAGGCGTACCTGAAAAAACTCCTCCTGGACTTGTCCAATGCGAACGGCATCGACTTGCTCATCTACTGCGTGCGAGGGACACGAATTCGGACCGCGCTGCTCACAAATTACCACCTCTTTTACTCCGCAATCTGCAGAAAGAAAGTCCCTATCTGTCTTGTCGTCACGGGGCTCGAGAATCAAGAAGGGAATATGGAAACATGGTGGTTGAAGAACGAGATACAGTTCTCGGCTCTGCAGATGCATTTCGACAGCTATGCTTGCGTGACGACACTCGAGTCCTTCATGGAGAATCCCATTCTGCGGGAAAGACGAAGTATATCAAGAATAGCGCTCGTCAATATGATCACGGAAACATGTCGCAGCAAGCAATGGACGCCAGCTGGACGCAGCTGGATTGACACGGCATTTGCCGATATCCACGCCATGTTGTCTCCGGCGAGGAACGGACACGCTGCTCATGTAGCCCACGTCATCCTGTGCGATGCCTCACGGATGACCCTCACCCCTGATAGAGCTATCAAGCGCTCCGTCACCCTCCAGAACCCTGTGTGCATATCTCCGAATCGGACTCTAACCAGGCGGATGACCCTTCGTAATCCTGTATCCGTCCTGAGCACGGAATTGCAAAGCAAGCTTCCATTCAATGTCGGCATGAGATGCACTCCAGAGCGCCTGTTTCGCATATACCAGGTTCCGCGGAAACAGACACAATTCAAGGGCAAGGGCAATGACGAGACGAAGAAGGACATGGTTGTCAAACGCGGAGCTGACCTACTCATATTTTGCGTGCGAAAACAGGCGCAAGAAAGTTTGGAGGTCAAATCGCAATGGGAACATTTCAACCTCACCTACGGCGGTGACCTTTCGCCCCAGATAGTCGTGATCCTCGGAGCCAGTGACCAAAAATCGGCGGAGGAATGGTGGAACAATATTGTGGGGGTCGCGAAACCTGGCGATGCCTCTGTTGCTTATCTGCCAACAACCACGTCAGCGGCTGAAACCGAAGCAGTGAACCAACTGCGGAAGCTCATAAATACCCGTTGCATCGATTGCAGCAAAGCGAACTTCGCAAGACGCCAAAATATCTTTAGGCGCGCTACCCTGCCTCTGACGTCGGAAAGGAGATTTCCGTTTTCATGGATTAGTCTAAATTTCAGGAGAAGGAACTCTGCTCCATTACCAGCTCATCAGTCTGAGGAGATCTTGACGAAATCGGGTGTATGGGAACGAACTTAGCCCGCATAAAAATAGGACGAAAATGACTCGTGTAGACCTTTCTGTCCATCTGCGTGTTGCTTTTAGGGATACTGCAAGTTACTGGCTTAGCACTGTGAGAATACTCGAGCTCTATACCATTTTCCTGGAATCTCAATGTGCCACTTCATGATAGAACTTGCCAGTATGATTACTGGCGGCCACCACAACATGGTAAAATGGCTCAGTGTGCTCTCGGAACAACTTGCTTGAAACGGGCGGCTTAGGTCCAAAGATCTGGGTCTTGGTCGTGGACTGTGGTGCAGGCGGGTGATATTAATATTGTGCTGCACTTCACGCATTTAGTAATGTATATCGGAAACGCCCGAAACAAATCTCCTACAGCTTCGTCCGAATCAAAGCTTCACCTCCGACAATCTTGTTCTCCTAAGGTGCCGGTCTCGCAGTCAGTTCCAGCGTTAGCACTGTCGTCAGCCACTTGCCTGGGACATTATGGAGGTGCGTCTCCCCTTCCCACCCGCTCCTTGTTATGCAACATCGGCATTTCTCGCCCTCCCGCCCTCCCGCGGTTCATAGATGCTTGAGTTTGGTGTACGTTCCTAGCTTCCTCTCGTATTTCACGGGGTGTCGTGTTTTCTAATCATCGAACTGAGCGGGCAAAGTGTCCCTTCCACACCATTCGCATCAAGCATTCTCCCGAGCGACCGATGTTCTCAACCTCAATGTTACAGATATGGATATGCTGGACGATTTCGTTCTCAACGCTGATGGCAGCGCAAGTAAAACAACGGAAGTGTTGTTGCCTACGTCTTCCGAGATTGCTTGTACCGAGATCACCTACTATCTTCGATCCTGGCCAATCAAGGAGAAGGTGCTCTAAGGAACGGGTAGAGGGTGCATCCTTCGGATGTGCACATACGATGCCCTCCCTTCCACATAGAAGGTGCCTAGCTCATTCATCTGCATCTCGGACTGACGGATCATCGCAGGCGCATCACTCCCGTCTTCCCTTCCGCCCGCTTCCCCAGCAGGACTATCAGTACGACTCTCACTCGCGATTGCCTTCCATCCCCATCGTCAGCTATCTCAGGTATGTTCGCCTTTTTATTGTCACGACTACTCACGACACTCCCGTCAGTACAGCACTCTTGAGTCTGTTTGAGCAGATAACATCCACTCACTTCTCGGCTTGAGCTGGCCAGAGCCAATGCCATGCTGAGTCAGAGGACATTCCACGCGTCACCAAACTTCGCGCATGCGCAACCTCAGGTCTCTCTCGAATATATATATCTGACCATTTCAAAGTTTTCCAGCAAAGAATAGCGGGCGCCAGGGAAGGAAATACATGAGCAGTATGTCAGGCAATGTGTTCTAACTAGCGCATGTGTTGTACAAATGTGTAAGGCTATCATCCAGGTGATCATATCCATGCAATGCGCTTTGAATATATACACAATGATTAATGTTCGTCCATTATTCAGAGACTGGAACTACAATGTTGAAATTAGACGGATTACCTCGTCTGGACCTCCTCATCTCCAACCATCGTATGACACAGTGGTAAGTAAATTCTGGGTCTTCCAACTCCCATCTGATCATGATGTATTCGACAGTGAAGCGACCCGATGATCCTGCAGCGCGAATGCAGACTTGATCAAAGGGTTTCCACATTGGGATTCCATAACAGATCCGCTGATCCGTTCACTTCATTGTGTCTTTGTTATATCCGGTCTCCACACCGGTCCCTGCTTTCTTGTTGTCTTAAAACTGTTTTCGTGTTCAGCTTCAGGCGTGTCTCACAGCATTTCTCGATTTGATCTGGTCACGTGTTCACTGCGGTTCGTCCTTGAATCCACCCACTATGGCGGCAAAAAGTCCGATATATCATCTTTCAGGGGAGACGACATCGAATGAATTATTTAATTGCCGCATGGACGGGAACTGGGTTTTAACAACCAGTAGCTACCTTGTCCTGGTGGACACGTATACGTCAAAATTGTTGAGTAATCCACCGCGCCGCCTGCAGCATGGCAGCACCATTATGCAACGGAGTCAATCGATTGACCGATTGCGACCATGTAGAGACCGATATGGCTTATCAGCTTGCCTGCCGGTTTGGCAACAGACCATTCACGTTTTTCGGTTGGGTTGCGGGGACCGATCTCTCACCGTTCAACTTCATACTCATGTTGTCCCCACCTTCCAGCCCACCCAGAAAAAAAAATAAGGACGATGTCAACGTCGAGTCAGTGACAAACGCAGTTCAAAACTGGAGCATTGTGGATCCGAGTTGGCAGCCGCAGGCGCACGGGGGGCTCACAATGCTCCCCACGAACTATCTCTCCGCGCCACATTCAGCGTCCTCCCTCGCGGAGATTGGTGGTGAGCTTGTCAAAGTCTTTAAACTGCCAGTCCCTTGACAGCTGTTCACTAAACATCCAAACGAGTAGGACAACTGCAAAATGTTATCGTCACCACTGCCTCCGAGTGCAGCATGATGACGCTCGATTGCACTCATGTGATCGCGCAACATGTCGCCTCAAACCGGATTACCCTCTCCGAATTGCTCGAGACTGAATTTTGGCTTCGTCCTGCAACGATAAGGCGAATCCTCGCCGAGTTAGCGCCGCGATATCAGAGTGTGGGCATGCCAGGTAAGTCAATCAATCAATTCCTTTAACTTATCAACATCGTCTTTATTTGCAGCGCCACATGTTCCCGAGTCGGACGAAGCAATCGTTCAAATCCAAATGCAAAATCCATTCACTCTCTTCACTATTCAGACGGTAGGTGTCTGCCACCTCTGACCGTCTGGTCCATGCTAATTCCGCTACAAAGCTTCGAGGTGTCGCGTACCCGTACCTTTGTCTCGTGTGGAAAAACGTGGACACCATGATCCTGTCGACGGATTCACGTGTGTCCGATAATCTGCTCTTTTCGTTGATTAGAGAGCATGGCTTTACCCCCAACCTCACAAGGCAAATGGTATCTGTGAACACAAGGTGGCACCCTCGTTACGGCTATCCCTTCTGGCACCTGCCAGAAGCTGGTCCGACCAGAGACCAGAGCACGCTATTTCTCAACCCAGCTGTCCAATATATTTTACATCAGCTTTTGGTGAAATCCGATTCTGGATTCTGTATCACGAGCGAGGAGATGTGCAAGCACCCCCACGATCCCACGCAATATGTTGCTGTTCATCCCATGCAACATGCGATGGCCGAAAAGGTGGCGTTCGCGCTTTCATGGGTAATATTTCATTTACCTTCGGGATGTCGAACCGTCATTGATGCTTCCTTAGATGGTGGTACAGATACGGCAGCACAGCTCCTGTTACTCTTTCGATAGCAACCTCATTCTAACGCCGGACCGTATCCAATGTGTCATGTGGGAGCAAACCATGATATCTAGCCTTTTCCAAGAAATCATTTTCAGCAATGATGAGCGTCTCGAGCCACTTTCTCGTTTCTTCAGGTTGATTGTTACGCCAAACGGACATTAGATCATTGCTATCCGCACGCCAACTAACCGCATAGGCTTTTGTAAAGTAGATAGGACTCGGATTTGTTTGACTTGACAAACACCAATTTTTTTCACGTTATCTCACGGGTGACGGGATGGTGCAACAACACAGGTAACCTGTGCTTGGCAGCATTAGACGTTTCATTCACCACATCGCAAGCCTGAGCCCACCGGGGTACGTGAACCTGCTTGGCTGTGTACGACGCACTCTTCCGAACATTTTCACGGCTTTCCAGACTTTGGTGCATCATTCGTTGTATGCTCCCTTTCATCAAAGTGTTTGTAGACAAAGTGATACACGGGATGATAGATTCGGATTCGTCGAGAACCCATACTACATTATGGATTTACTAGGTCACAAAACATTGATTGCAGCGAAACCGGTGCTGGATATGTACGGTGCGTGCGTTTGGCTAATGACGTCGTAACGCAGCTCAAACTTGAAAGTTAGACCATTTTGAATCCGAGCTGGGAGCTGCACGCGCTCACCGTCCACGCCGTGGGACCTCACAATGCTCCCCACGAACTTTCTCTCCGCGTCACACTCAGCATCCTCCCTCGCGGAGATTGGTGGTGAGTTTGTCAAAACTGTCCCTTGACAGCTGTCCACTAAACGTTCAAACGAGTAGGTCACCTGCAAAATTTTATCGTCACCGGGAGATTAGCTCAATATCTCACCCCACCAAACTTCAATATCGGTTCAATGGAAATCCGATTCATACCATTTATAGCCGATGTGATGTGGAAGCTTTGAAGCTCCAGTCGTTCGACGCCGCACACTGCAACGGAGCTTGCCGCTTCCTCCTACCCGTCCGCATCGGTGAACAGGAATTCATGGCCCGAATCCGCTTTATGGAACTCGTAATGCTCGCTCGACAACTCGGTCGGACGATCGTACTACTCAATGTGGGGAAAAGTAGAATGAGTGCATGCTCCGCGTGGCCCTTTTCTGCGCACTACGATACGAATGTGTTCGCCCAGCGAGACGACTCTCCCGATTCACGGCCGGCAATAAACTTAGAAGGTTTCTCAAATTGGGTCGCGAGAGACCGTCGCCACCAAGCATCTTTGTCTCGTCCTTGGATACCATTCGTCACGACCGTCACGAACTGCTGGAAACTCAAAGTGGGCCGCAGGAAGATATTCCGTTCGTCGTTCAAAAGGCAGAAGTCTACCCCAAGATTGTGTCCTGCCTTGAATCTAGACTCGGGCGACGACGGTCTCCTGTGCCAGAGACGACGCTGTTCGTCTCGTTCAACTCGCGCTCGCTCAAGGCAACAAGTTCGGACGACGCCTCGGAACTTCTCGTGCGCCTCTTGTCGAGCAGCTTTGGCGTGGATGCGCTTTCTGTATTCGACCTGATGACCGGTCAACGGGATACGAGTCCCCTTCTTTCCTCACCAATGCTCGAGGAACGGTTGTCTGCTTGGCAAACCTAAGGAATCCAACGAAGATCGAGGAGTCCATCCATTATCGTCTCCTCAGCCAAGAGCTTCGGAACACCTTGCACACCCTTCGCATCAAGGATAGCGAGAACAGAACCTTCAGTCACAGATCTCGTCGAGTCTACTCAGTTCGACTTGACAATAACATGGTTATCCCGACGACTCCACGCAGATGCCAAGCGAATTTCGCAGGCAAACGGTCAACACTACATCAATACTGGCTACCTTCGTGACCGATTTGAAGCCCTCGCAACTCCTCATCATGACACATACAAGGAACGCACCCTAGTGCGCACCCGCCCTTGGGCTACTACCCCCGCGACTCAATTCAGAAGCGTGTTGGAACTTCTGGATGATTGCATTACGTGTGAGTACTATCCGTCTATATACTGAAGCAATACTGACATCCTGTCAACTCACTCCCAGGCCGCCAGTAACTTTCGAGTTGGTACGGACAGCAGTCCGGATTCATCATTCTTCCCCGTCCGAGTCCTCCATCGTGATTCTTCCATCGACAATATCGGCATGTCCAATGCAACTCGACCTTTCCCTCGGACCAGAATCGTACTGAAGAGTTTTGCGGACAACTGCTTGACTGGGGGTTTGCCGCTTTGCACATTCTCAATCCGGATGGCCTGGAGACAGAGTTAGAAGTACCAGCGCCGGTCAACGGTTCCTCAGGTTCTAAGACTGGTGAGTCAGGGCTCCTTCGTGAGGACGACAATCAAGATGATGTAGATATGCTGTACCGGACCCAGCCGAGGACAGCTCTCGCTCATGTGTTGAAGTCCGTCCCGAGGATGAAGGATCCCTTGTCATTCAAACGGCTAGTCTGGCACGGGTCAATTCAGGTGCTACTAGTGAGCTTGCGGATTGGCTAGCTGGCTTTAGACCTAGTATAGCAACGTCGATCATTCAGATCACGGTAAGTTTCGACACATAGTTTGAGATATTGCTTTCATTCAAGTTTTGTCAGGGCACTACGGCAGTTGGAGTTGGCGATCGAGAAATCCCGGCCTCATGAAAATGGTGAGCTCTCCAGCCTGATTCACACCATAACCCACGACTCTCACCGTGATTTGGAGTCTTTCTTTTACTACTCCGAGTCGATGCTGCTCTATCGACGGCCCTACCAAACCCGCCAGAGGTGGCAGACGATCCGGATTACAAGATTCCTCGTACGCTAGCTCAGCTCTTAGGTGTTCCCAACCAGGAGCCTCTCAAACCATTCGAGAAATGTTCGGTTTTCTGAACTGAAAAATGTGGGGAGATCGTGAGACTTTCTGTTTGTCATACGCCGATCTCTGTCAAACACTGCGAAAAAATTCCGGCGTCGAGTGGCACGACGCGGCGAGTAGATTTTGTTGGCTTAGCATTGTTAGGTCGAGACGTTTCATTCACCGCATCGCAAGCCTGAACCCGCCGGGGTACGTGAATCTGCTTGGCTGTGTACGACGTACTCTTCCGAACATTTTCACAGCTTTTCAGATTTTGGTTTCACGATCCTGAGTGCTTTCTTTTGGGGTGTTCGGTCCGTTTTAGATCGCAGCGAGCCCCCCCGACCTTGTGCATTGTCATCTCCAGGATCATCTCGTCATTCCCGGACCTGCCTACACAAGCACATGAGGTTCGGTACCAGCCATCCACTATAGAGCAACAACGGGACGACGAGTTTCTTGAGCTGTCCGTCCGTTATCTAAGCGCGTCTTGGTGGAGGTCAGTGATCCCGGCGTCGAACGGGTATGTACCTCTATTGACGATACGAGATTTATAGCACCCACAACTTACAAGGACGAACAAGCACACTTCCAACAATATTAATGATGTGCGTGGCCACATATCGATCAGTAATGACTTTCGTGGACCCGGCTTTTTCTATTAAATTGCCCGGTCGTTTGTCTTTTCATCTTATCACCGTCCACCTACGTCTACAGAGGTCTGTCTCCTCGTATTCTCCCTATGCCGTCCCTCTGAACCACCCTACAGCGTTCATGCGTCATGTCCAACCAAAATCCTACCCGACCCACTGCCCCGCCTCCTCCTCAACCCCAACCGCCAGCCGCCCCACTGCCTGGTTCGAGGGCCTATCCCAATCTTGAGCGACAGATCATGAAAAGCACCTTTGCGCCCGTGCCTGAAACCGCGTCTAGGCGTGAAGGACCACCCGGGGATGAGGGAGCTTGTCGAAAAGTGGACGAATGCAATAGATGTCTACGAGGCTCAGATTTCAGCGTACGGCCCTCGTGTCGGCTTCGAAATTGTCCAGAACAATATCCAACTACGCTTCAATCAAACGCTAATGTACTGGCGCCTGTTCTGTATCATGGATCTCCCCCCAGAAGTCATTTACAATATCTTCCACCTCGTCGTGTGGTCTTCGAGCCACCCTCTGGAAGTGTAAAACAACGCTTGCACCTAACCTGGGTTTGCAAAGCTTAGCGGCGCCCAATGACCGCGGACCTCTCGCTTGGACATACGACTCAATGAGGTCGATCCTAAAATGACCAAAGTACAAGACCCTCTGCCAAAGTTCACTGCCGAGCTGATGTCAGACGTACTCGACAGACTCAAACTCCCCCAGATTCGTATGCTCATTGTCATTGTCAATCCCTGAAGGCCTGACCTCCCGCACTTACCGTCATCCAGAAACTACAAGCCGCTGGCAACGCAGGGATACCTATCAACATCGAGCACCTCGAGATTCACCGTTCCGGTGTTCCCATTGTCTGGATCGGGCCTGGGTTTGATACCCAAGGACACCGCGACCCTGCTATTTTGTTTGGTGGTCAGACAAAACACCTGCGATATCTTTGCTTGTTGGGCATCCATATCGACTTCAATGACTCCCCGATCTCCAATTTCATGACGCTCGACCTTCGGCGCATAGCAATGGAATCATCTCCTACCCTTTCACACTTCAGGGAAATTTTGAAACACTCCCCCGGCTTGGATAAGCTCACACTGGATGGGGCGGGGGACCGGGGTTCATCGGGCCTAATATGAGGGTGTTTTCCTGGGCAGGTTTATGGGGGTGCTTCGTTCTTGTTTGTGTGTGTCGGACGAGGTTTCATGTGTGTTTTTTCTATTCACGATCCAAGTATTGTACACCCTAGTGGTGGTATCACGAACGCATCAGGTTCGTCCTTGTGACGACGACATGTACACAAGGAACCCGCTACTTGAAGCTGAAGCCGAGGTTCGTTGGAGGTTCGTGCGTGATCGATTGATCAGCTGCCAAGTACTTGAACGTTGAAAATAGCCGATTGTTCCCGACCACGCCCGGTGCAGGTGATCCCCGAGTCCCCCGACTCGCTCTCGCACCGACACCAGCGGGCGACTCGGATACTATACCAACGCTGCGGCCTTCTTCGACGGATCGGAACACCACCACCGCTGCTGTTCTTTCGTAGCTAATAGTCGTATCCATGTTTCAAAGTTGTCGTTGACATTCCAGCATGCGCTTCCTTGCCCTCAAAGTGAAGACGATGGAAGAGCGAGTTCATAGTACATACCATGAAAAGGGCTTCAATATGCTCAGTCACGCAGGCGGTAAAGTCACCTCCGAACTTCTGGATGCTTTCCCGAATCTCCTCTAGAGTTTCTGGTCGAGTGATACCGCGAACAATCTGGTCGATCATGCCTTCCCACATACTACAAACACACATGTGATTGCCTAGTACCGTCGTCCTCCCGACTCGGAGGTGTTGTACCGCTTGCGAGAGCGACGAATTCGAAGACGACAGGACTGAGTCGAGACCCTCAAGGTCCTGCCAGTGTCGTCAGCGGCAAAAAACTAGTTCTTTGATCTCAGATGACGCAAAAGAAATTGTTACGATCACAGTATATCATGATGCTACCAGCGGCTGGCAGCGACCAACGGCAATTACCTTGTTTATTACTGTACTACTGTACTCACACCCGGGCTGGACAATTGTTCCTGGACCGTACTACTAAGGGACAGGTTTACAGATACTTGATTTGAAAAAGGTTTTTTTTTCGTTTCCACTTGCGGACGGACGTGGGTTGAGTGATCTAGTAGGTCTAAACGACCGTGACTGTGCGTTTTCTCACAGGGTCCAGGACCGCCCGGAGCCTCGGCCTTGACTATGTACGACGACATCTTATCGCGTATTGTGTGAAAATTAGATTATTAATCATATTAGTCATCAGACAATGTGTCTCCGATCGTTCGTCTGCACAAGTGCACACACAGTATCCTCGCCCAGTGACTGAGCGACTCCATGGCATGATGGCATCAACTCCTTCAAGCAAGGTGCGTTGGTCGCATCTTTATACCACTCTTTTCATTACGAACACACAAGAACAGGCCAAGTTTTTCGACTACATCAACCATGTCCTTAATCTTGCACGCAACTAGTGACTGGCGCCAGCGTTCTTAGCAGCAACAGCGGGAGTGGCAAGTCGTCTGTACAGCCGCTCTTGTTGATATATTGGATCCCGGTACATGGTGAAGTCATGTTGGATGGTGCGTGTTTCTTTCGCTCTCTGTTTTCAATCTTAGACGTGTGCTTTAGACATTCGCAAATTCACCCCGAGTTCGTGGCAACATCGGTATCGTACCACAGGTCCGTTCCATTCCTTATCCGATCGGTTTTCCTCGCCTCTTAAGCAGAAGCCCATCTTGCTCACAGGTACAATCACGTACAACATTGCGTTCGGCGATGCGACGACGACACGGGAAGACATCGAGCATGCAGCACGACTGGACAACCGTGAGTATGGGCCATGGCCAAAGGATTCGATACCGAGTGCGAATACTTGGTTTTTGATGTGCATGGCTGACGGATTCCTTCGTCACTTTCCCTTAGGGCCGACATAGCCTAAGTGGCGGCCGACCCCAACGCTTAGCCATCTCCCACGCCTTACTCAAACGACCTGTGATCTTGGCGCTGGACGACACCACGAGCATGCTGCATGCAACATGCGGGCACCGTGTGAATGGCGCGATCGAACAGATTTTGGTGTGGAGGCAGACGATGTGCGTCGTTGTTGCCGCATCAGCCCTCGATGATTGCGTGGGCAGAGCAGATCGGCGTGCTCAAAAGTGAGAGCTGGCTCCTCATGTTCGACTAGATTTGAACTGGAATTTGTTGATCTGCACAGGGATCCAACGATGCTTAATGGTGTTGGAGTAGCCTGATGGAAGGTTCTGAGCTTACGGGTCGGATGGTGCGTTTTTGGTTGTGTCTTCCACTCTAGCTTCCCTCGTTTCTAAGTTGTGCGTGAACAGTGCACATGGGAAGGGCGCAGTGAAGCATAGTCGACACTGGGATTGGTAAGCCCATTCACAATTTGATCTGCATCGACTCGGATTGGGTATTGACGGTTATCTCAAGGTGGTAATTTGAACGCAGCATCACGTCAGGCACCAATAGCAAGTTTAAGAGTCTGACACATTTTTCTCCGCGAAAAATACATATCTTGCTTTTATGTTTCCGTTTATCATTGTTCCTCCGGTGAACCTCCGCCCTCCTTCCTGCCCCCGAGGCCGATCTCCGTCGCCCACTCCCTCGACGCCTCCTCCTCGGTCGTTTCCCCCGCCCCTCCTGCCCATTTTTTTTTTCCTTTCCAGCTGCCATGAACGTTCGACCTCACCCTGACACAGCAGAACACATCCCAACTCACCCAGGTAACTAACATCCCTTCACATTTTCTTCCTTCCTAACCGCAACCTCCCTAACAGCAGCAGCAGCAGACTCCGGACCATATCGGCATCATGTTAAATCCCTTAAATCCTTCTATAGCTATGCTCGCGTTCGGAGTCCAGAACAACAACAACTCGCCCCTCCAGGCAACCGCTGCGAGGTACCCGACGCGTCAGAATGCAATACAACAGGGTCAGATCCTGCAAATGAACGCATCTGCGGGCCCCACACGTAGCTCAACTCAGACATAACCCGCTCCAAACCACGGCTTTTCCTGCAGTCATGATGCAACGAGTTGACGTACTCATCCAGAGTTTGACACATCTTTCTCCGTGAAAAATACATATTTTGCTTTCATGTTTCCGTTTATCGTTGTTCCCCCGGTGAACCCCCGCCCTCCTTCCTGCCCCCGAGGCGGATCTCCGTCGCCCGACCCTCGACGGCTCCTCGGTCGTTTCCCCCGCCTGCCCTGCTCTCGCTTCCTCCATACACCGCTTCCACCCCCCCTCCCGCCTTTTTCTCCTTTCCAGCTGCCACGAACGTTCGACCTCCCCTTTACATGCTACGTCAACAGCAGAACATATCCCAACCCACCCAGGTACCCAGGTACCCAATATCCCTTCACTTTTTCTTCCTTCCTAACCGTAACCTCCCTAACAACAGCAGCAGACTCCGGACCATATCGGCCTCATGCTCAATCCCCTAAATCCTTCTATGGCTATGCTCGCGTCCGGAGTCCAGAACAACAACAACTCGCCCCTCCAAGCAACCGCTGCGAGGTACCCGATGCGTCAGAATGCAATACAACAGGGTCAGATCCCGCAGATGAATGCATCTGCAGGCCCTCCCGGCGCATCACATATGGCTCGACTCAGACATAAACCGCTCCAAACCATGGCTTTTCCTGCAGTCATGATGCAACAAGGCATGAACGGCGTACAGGTTGTTCGCCGTGCCCACTCTCATCCTCAGGGGACTCAACCAAGCTACTTCGCATGTTCCTGGCATGCACCCTGCACAACCGTCCCTCAACGGTGTTGAAAGTCTAGGCTCGCGAGGAAATAGAAAAGTCTGCATTGTTACCGCCAGGACTACCAAATCACGGAAATACTTGCTTCATGAACTCGGTCGTTCAGGGAGTTGAGTAGAGTTCTCTTTTTTTGTCTTGTTACCAGACTCACCTTCTCTAGTTGATCGCGACGGAATACCTTCAGCGAGTCGTACGCTCTCAACCACTCCCACCCGTCGTACAACCACACCCAGTCATACTCACAAACGTACACGGCCCCATCGGACACCACCTCATCGCCCACCTCCGCCTCGCCTGGAACATCCAGGACAACCGCAGGCGCGAATCAGTGAGCCCCAAGTGCGTCTCGTCCCACTCCATCGCCCACCCGCCCCCAGTTGAGTCCTTACCAGAGACCTCCTCCCCGCCCTCGGCACAAAGTACGATCAGTATTTCGACTTTTGCCAGCATGACGCCCACGAGTTCCTATGCCACCTTCTCGACGCGATCCGCATGGAGGAGAACGACGTGAGCACCTCCGTCCTTGTCCGATCCCCAGCTCACCTCTCCCTCCAGGTCATCAAACAGCGATCGCCACCCCAAACAAGGTCCAGCAAGCGCACGCAGTCGTCCCGCCTCGACCGTCCCCCCGACGAGGACCAGCCCGTCTCGTTCGTAGACATGCTCTTTGGCGGAAAGCTCGCCAGCATCCTCGTCTGCCAGGCCTGCAAGCACGTCTCGCACACCTACGAGGACTTACCGATCTCAGTCTCAGCATGAAGCCAGAGGACTACGCACGCGAGCGCAAGCGCGACAAGCTCAAGCAGCTTGCAAAAAAGATCGGAACCGCCTTCTAAGTCGCTACACCACAGCTGCGCTCTCCCTCCGTCCCCGCCACACCAGTCCGGACCTCCAATCTCGACAGCCCCGACCATACCGACCCACAGAGGAGACGGAGCGTCGACCTCGCAGACGTTGAAGTCGTCGTAGAGCCCATCGATCAGTCTCCTTCATCAGTAGCGCCGTCGCCTTCTCCGGCACCAGATACTCCTTCCGCGCCAGGCACGCCCACGGATGCTGTCCCGGACCTCCACGCGCCTGCGCCATCCGGCGACAACCTGCACCCGAAAAGGTAAACGGGAAAGAACGCAGGGACAAGGTCGAGAACTGGGCAAAGATCAGCAAGCGCATCGGCGCCTCCGTCGGTCTCGTCATGCGGACCAAGTCCGAGCGCAAGGACAAGAAGCCACTGCCTGGCGAAACCAACCCCACCGCTACGCCCCTCGCTGCCGATACCGTCGGTGGTGGCGTTCTCCGTCCAGAACGAGAACCGACATCGCTCAGTAGCGTCAACGAGAAACTTCAGGTTCAACTGACGAACGTGAAGCGGTGGGTCATACCGACTCAACGATCCGGCAACTCCCCATCGGGCACCTCGACCCCACGTTTTCCATTGATCCTCACGCCCTTCGAGCCCGGCAACGCACTCGAGGTCGTCAAAGCCCCCACGCCCACCCAAACCCAGCACGGAGGAAGCGGCTTATCTGCGCGATATCCTCACCGACATTAACCCTCCCAACGTCCCAAAACCGTTGTCCATCTTTAAGCAGTCCAAGGACCCATTGTCTTCCTCCTCCTCGTCCGTGCACAGCATTTTTTTTAAAGCTTAATCAGATCAACAGGATCGAAGAGTGCCTCCGGTTGTTCACTTCTGTAGAAGTGCTCGACGGAGACAACACCGTCCGTTGTCATCGCTGTTGGAAGATCGCCAACGGCCTCTATAATCATCGAGCGAGGGGGTCCGCCCAAGACCCAGATTCGTGTACTGACAGCGAGGACGACGAGGCTGCTGCGGACGGAGACCATCGGATGCCCGCCCGCCCCGCCGTCCCCGTCCCCGTTTCTTCCTCAGCTTCTGCGTCGCCTTCCACTGCTTCACTCCAAGATA
>JBBPOM010000696.1:0-16731 GCA_038091455.1 Leccinum uliginosum | reverse complement strand
ATCTTGTACAATATAGTAGGTATGAATTCAAATGATCATGTGATCAATGCAGGCAGACAAGACAATCAATGGCATTTATATTGGGATTGGAAGATCCACCATACTTGGTGAGTCTTGTAATAAGACTAAGTATGCAAGATCTTGTACAATATAGTAGGTATGAATTCAAATGATCATGTGATCAATGCAGGCAGACAAGACAATCAATGGCATTTATATTGGGATTGGAAGATCCACCATATTTGGTGAGTCTTGTAATAAGACTAAGTATGCAAGATCTTGTACAATATAGTAGGTATGAATTCAAATGATCATGTGATCAATGCAGGTAGACAAGATAATCAATATAATCCAGATGAGGTTTGTGATTGAATGGATCAGATATGCTTCAGATAATTATTGAAGGAATGAAGCTTTAGATATGAAGCACAATAACGCAAGTCATGATAATGCCTATAAACACACCCAGATAAAATAATGCATGAGCTATTGTGTGATCATAATCATATTGATGATTATGGATGTTATATTTGACAAGGTAATACATAGCTATGTCATTTTGTCACTGTTTCCCTGATGTGCTCCTCACGAGGTTCACGCGTGGTCTCAAGTTGTGGTCTCAGGTAAACAACCGTTTTCCCCAACAGATGTTCACATCTTCTTTGTAAAATCTAATGCAACGCGTCTTCTGTTCAGGATGGGGTGGGCAGGCAGACAATTGACCGATCCAATGCTGTTAGCTCGGTCGTCTGGCTTCCGAGTGGACAAGGTAGGAGGCGCACGCCCGTCTTTGGCTCGAATGACCTCAAAGTTTCTCACACGTACTTTTGTTCGTCAGCGATCCTGTCGGTTGAGGGTAGTGAAGTGGTAAAAATGGTGGGTCATGTGTGCATTGGATGCATCACGTACTCAACGACATTCTCAAAGCGGATGTCTCTCGTTCTCGTTTCGTTTGAACAGGTGCGATCATGTCATACCATGTCATCTCATTGATCCGTCCCGTTCAGTTGACTAAATTGTCCAGGCTGCGCCACAACTCTGAAAACTCGAGATCGTGCGGGACAGAGCGCGAACGGATGGAGAAAGTCCATTGACAGCTCGACTGAACATCAAGCACACATTTGCGCTCAACGGACCCACCTCCATCTCGGGTTCTTGTTACTTTGGTGGGAGGGACGAACAGTTCGTGTTTTGCGTTGGTAAAGGTGGGTTACTGCTTCGCTCGCACAACCGCTGAGCAAGCCATTTGGCTAAACATGCGATTGGTCTACCGTCTATACTCTTTTCTCTCCTAATGGTAGCTGGCGATGTGCATATCTGGGATCGAGACACGGCGGTGTTACTGCGTTACCTTGAGTGGGTGCACGGGTATGTCAAAATGAACCCCATGGGTCTGTGCCCACCTGCCCGCCCTCACTCGCCGTCGTCCTCCCGCTTCCCATTGCCGTTGGTGGTCCTCACTCACTCCCTCCCCATCGCTCACACGGAGATGATGGTGTGTCACCGCGACGGAGATGATGACAATGACTCGGAACGCGCCAGCGCGCCCCACGGCGTGATGACGAACACGGTCGCCACCCACGACTCGTATTCTCACCCTCACCCTCGCCTACCCGGAACCGACGACGGCACCGTAACACTAGCGCACTCTCAGGACGTGACAAGACAGTGCGTCGCCCTTTTCTCCCTCTCCTGAATTTCTGACACCGCATGTGGCGACTGTCGCGCTCTCTCTCCGTCTCCCGGGCCCTTACCTACACGGAGTGACAACGGCGCAACGGGTGACGACGTAACGACGACGACACGACACGATGACTCGGATGTGACAACCACGACGCAACGACCACGACAACCACAACCACGACAACCACGACCACAATTACGACACGATATGTCGTCGCTATCGCCCTCCCTCTCCCTTACCCACAAGGAACCGACTAGTACGGTGCACCAGCGTGCCACCACGAGATGATCGCGTGACGAGGAGGTCGGTCGCAACAACAACAACAACACGACATGTCGTCGACTCGTCCCCCTCGCTCTCGCTCTTGCCCGCGAGGAACCGACCACGGTGCATGTCCCACCGCGATACGATGACGTGACGACGACGATGACGAGGACAAACGTGACAATGACATCGTTGTGTCACGGTGTGTCGAACCTCGTTCACCTGCCGCGTCACAGCTTAAGGTACATACCCGGGTCCGGTACCCGTGACAGACCACAAGAGTTGGCAGTGAGCGGGCAAAGTGGCATTGACTCAGAGATGCTTGTCGTGATGCAGATTGGTGTCAGAGAGTGCTCAGGGTGGTGGTACTACTAGATGCATGACTATATGGTCTGGCTTTTTGGGGCTCGGCTCAGCCAGCCAGCACTGGCACATAGTAGTAACCAATTTTATTTTAGTTTTGGCCACACATAGTATTTATCATGAATAATTCACTCACACTGCAGTGTATGACTCGGGAACTCGCTATATGCAAATACTTGTAATGCTGTACTATTCAGCTAGCCTTCAAGTTGGTCAACCAATGATAGTAGTAAATTAGACTATGGTCTTGTGATTATCATAATTATTCCTGCAAGGTCCTTCTCTGAGATTCCCATGAAGGCATGTCCTGGTACATGGACTAGCATTATGCAATTGATTATAGCCTAGTAATAAACACCTGCCATGTTCCCCCCATGGCTGACCATAATATTATCACAAAGACATTGTCTAGACAACCAATGATAATTCATATCATATCCCATAATGGAGTGAGATTATCTTGGATTTGCAATTGTTGATCATATCACACCTTATTCTAATCCTCTAGAATTTGATTGTAATCAGTAGCTAGAGATACTATAATATTATCACCAAGACATTGTCTAGACAACCAATGACAATCAATATCCTTCATCAGGTGCAATTATCTTAGCTTTGTAATTGTTGATCAGATCATACCTTATCCTACCCCTCTGGGATATGATTGTAATCAATAGCTAGGAATAGCATCACCTGCTCATTTTCCTGATAGTTACAATTGTTGATCATATTAGATCAATTATGACATAATGCTACATAATTATAAACAATAACTGGAAATATCATCATCTCCACTATAGGCTCTTAATGATGTTTGGATGATAATTATTGCTCAGAGTCTTACCTGATATTATCACAAATATATGTTCTGATCTATAGATTGACATTAACAAGGTCTATTGCACCTCAATGATCAATTTTTGCCATGTTCTTCCAGAGTTATTTTTGGATTATCAGCCAGATATCCTGAAGGCATTCCAATGTCACTACAGGCTCTTAATGATGTTTGGATTATAATTATTGATCAAAGTCTGATCTAATATTATCACAAATATATGTTCTGATCAATAGATTGACATTATTAAGGTGTGATGCACCTCAATGAACAATATCTAACATGTCCCCCATGGCTGATCTGATACCATCATTGAGGCATACTCAGGCATCCTATGTTCTAAATGAAGACAAACATATAATCACTGATCAACTATTATGATGTTCAATCCTGCTGGGATTCAATTGTAATTTGTATCTGTATATATCGTCTCCCCAATTTCCTGATGGGACTGATAGGTTAGTCATAATCAATTGCCAACTAGTACCAGCATGATATATTATATTCACACTTTAGACTCTCTGCTGCCTTCATTGCAACCAATGATATTCCCTGATCTTGTAGTTACCTTTTCATATCAGCCATATATTTGTTGGTACTACTCTGATAGTTGGAACATCAGTAGGTCAGCTCTTGGTCATGCTGGACTAATTATGTTAAAGGACCGATAGGTAGTTATCATCAATCACAAACTAGTACCAGCATGATATATTATATTCACACTTTAGACTCTCTGCTGCCTTCATTGCAACCAATGATATTCCCTGATCTTGTAGTTACCTTTTCATATCAGCCATATATTTGTTGGTACTACTCTGATAGTTGGAACATCAGTAGGTCAGCTCTTGGTCATGCTGGACTAATTATGTTAAAGGACCGATAGGTAGTTATCATCAATCACAAACTAGTACCAGCATGTTATATTATATTCATACTTTAGACTCTCTGCTGCCTTCCTTGCAACCAATGATATTCCTTGATCTCATAATTACCTTTTCATATCAACCATATATTTGTTGGTACTACTCTGATAGTTTGAACATCAGTATGTCAGCTCTTGATCATGCTGAACTAATTATGTTAAAGGACTGATAATCATTCATCAAGTACACCAGTGCTGAGATAACATTTTCCTTGATATGTATTTCTTCTACTATCTGTTCATATCCTTAACTTGTTGATGCCTACTTGGCAATTACTGGTATTCAATGATCTAGGACGTATCTTATTATATCAAGTTTATATATGTTTGTAAGATCTATCTGGCTATATCAGCTCCTCACCAATTTCCTGATGGCGAAGACGTTGTGACGAAGAATTGCGAGAGTGGAATCAGTTCGGCACAAAAAGATCGTTAAATCTGTTACTTAAGAAGGTCATTGGCCTCGTCATCGAACGCTCCACATTGAAGACGAACATCGTAGGTGGCATCGAAGTTGGACACGCCAGGGATTCATTAGGCCGACCACCATGTCAAGTAAGGTGAATAATGGGCTAAGTAATTGGACTACGATGCGTGGAGTAACAACATATGTAAATAAATCCGGCAAAATTCGGTCAGACAACTTGGGGGGGAGGGTCTACGGGAGCGCGACCGTAGAGTTAGGTCTGTGTGCGAAAGAGGATACTCGGGCGGTCGAGTCTACTTGCTTGTCCGTCTGAAACCCTTCTCCGAGGATTAGGGTCGGGCGACCGGCCGTGAGAGGGTACGGTCTACAGTACGAGTAGGGGCAGATAAGGGAGCGGGTTACCCACGTTGGCATGGTCCTCTCTCGCCGCATCACGAGGATTCGGCTGAGGGACACAGATGGTGTCCTTTGGTCAGATCCACAAAGTCCCGCCTTTTAGCGGTTTGGGGTTTTTTTTGGGCACGCCGCACGCGTGACCTCTCCCGCCGTGCTTCCCTTTTTCGATTGTGTGAATTTGCACCTTCCTGCTCGACTGTGTCTCAGGTGCAATGTCTAGCAAGGGAATCGGTCAGCAAAGAATAAGCAGAAGTGAATTGGTGTCGCACTCATGACGATAGTGGGGGGCGAGGCGGTGCGATTGTGAGGGTGAGTGAGCAAGAGCCAGCTCGGACATACTAACGTGAGTCTGGAGCTCCGGCGCCCGCGTTTCGTACTCGGGAACTGCGCCCGGCGTTGGCGAAAACCTTGCTTGGGGACTGGCAGAGTGACAAGTTCGTCTTGTTCTACAATACTCACACCGCGCTCGCAAACTTGCGCACGAACCGCACATGTCGATCACCCCGGGCGTCCGCGCCCGATTTGAATTACGCTTTGTCGTATGGGTTCACGATGGAGTCCCGCTGGGTGCTCATACTAGAAAATGACAATTATAAAAGGCTCGCCAGTCGGGAGTGGATCGAAGACAAGCAGAAAGCAGAACATACATTTGGCCACGTTCCTCTGCGCCTCGTTCCGATACTTGGCGACGAGCCACTCGATCCCATCAGTCAAAGGTCCAGTGTGACGCGTACAACAGCCGATGGACGTCAGCTGGCGTAGCAATTATGGATATGGCCTCGACGAGCGAGATGGGGTAAGGGGGAGCTTGAGCTTGCGGTTGACGTGTCCGAATATCAATATCACGAATATCTGTGTCTTGTCGAGGTCCGTCGCGGAGAGAACGGGAATTCCTTCGTGAGTAGTGTGTGCTTGTGAACTGATGCACACATGGATGAGGCTCAAGCTAGAACCGAGGACAATAGATGCCATGGTACTCACCGAGATCAGTCGAGGCGTTCAAGCCTGTGTCGGTGATGGAACTGACGGTCGCGTGAGTTCTTTTAGCGTTTCCGTGGCACTCCACGATCGCGTTGACCTTCTCTGTGCGGAGTTGTGCCTCGATACGCACCAAGGCTCTTTCCAACCTCAGCCGGAAGTTGATTTCGCAGTAGAACGCAGTCCTGGAAAACGCGCCTCGGGTGAGCTTTGTGACTTCCTGCACGGACTTGATCCACGAGTTGACATATCCATAGAGGGTGTTGAAGAAGGAACAGTCGTCAAATAATTTTGGTGCTATGTGGAGAAATTCGGTCTTTAGCTGGGCCTGTATGTGGAGGTCAGTAACGATAGACTAGGAGTAGAAAAGAGGCAGACTTGTTCGACGGCCAGCTGGATGGCAAGGTGGATTACGAGATAAACCTCTGGTATCTCAACGTTTTGGTGGAGGTGTAGAAGATACACCTCGAGCTTTGCGAACTTTTTTTTTGTATGGCAGACCAGATAAGACAACGACTACATACCCACATTGCTGTCACCCTTTCCAGGGCCAGCGCTGCGGGCACCGACGAACACATAAAACGGATCTTGTCAGTGGGGGAGTAGTCGAGCTGGGGGATAAGCTGATAGTGGAAACGCTGCGGACCGTCATAAGGGCGGAGGTCAGATCAGGCTGTGGAATGAGATAACGAAGATGTCCGATTGGCGGCGACCCTGACGCACAAAATGATAGCCTTCAAGAACTGGACGAATCAATGATGAAAATACTAGAAGAGTACATATTGATTCGGTCTAACTTACTATGGTGGTGGACAACATTCAAAGCTGTTTGAAGTCCGATTGCGACAAACTTCCGAGTACTGTAGGGGTTTGTCACTCGGCCTTCCACGTGCCACCTTGGCCCTACGCATTCGTTCCGTCGACCTGCTCATTTCTGATGCTTGCAGGGTGTTCTCGGATGCTGTGGTAGCCTACTGCTGCTTCATCATTCGGGTCGTGTGACTCGTCTACAACCTTAGGTGAGTTTTGCTCCTCACCACGCTTCAAGCGCTCCTGTTCGCGTTCTGACGCGTTCTGTGGTCCCTTAGACTAATTCCTAGGAACCTTGTCATTCCTTGAAGGTCACTGCGCGTCTGGTTTGTTGCCCAACTCGCCCAACTCATGCTATCTCTGTGAGATTTCTTCCTCGTTTTCTGCCACTAATCTCTATCCCTTGTCCACATAGAAGCGATGACGGTACAACGACGTACCACCTCAACGTGATGACGAAGACGAGGACGAGACAACAGACAACGACGAAGGCGACGAGACGACAACGTCGTCATCCTTACCCCCGCCATCATCCTCGTGTCTGGCTCTGTCCCCATCCCCGTTCTCCCCCTCGTTCTCTCGCCCCAGCGCGACGACATCGCAGTCATCACCATCGCCACCATCCTCATCCCCAACTCCACTCCCCATGTCCCTGTCCCTGTCCCCATCCCCCCGTCCTCCCGCCCCAGCGTGCGGAAGCGACCACACAACGCGCACGGTTGTGCGCGTTGTGCAGTCGTTCCTGCACGCAGCCCCCGTTGCTGTTCGCCCATCCACCCCCGTCCTCTCGCCCTTAGACGACGACGACGAGGACGTCACCCCCGCCATCACCCTCGTCCCTGTCCCCGTCCGCGTTCTCCCTCCCGTCCTTTCGCCCCAGCGTCTCATCGTCATCATCCTTACCTCCACCACCATCCTCGTCCCCAAGACGACGACGACCTCCGTACCCCGTCGTTGCCCTCGTCAGCATAGTACAGGAACGTCTGCACGTTGCCCTCGTTGTCGCTATCCACCCACTCTTCCTGCAACCGTGAGATTTTTTCCTCACTCTCTGCCACGTGTTTGCATTCGAGTTCTGACGTGAACTTCCGAGTCTGCCTACTGTTTCTAGCGTCCTCCCCCTCAGATGTTCACTGCACGTCCGTTTTGGCAACAGGAAAGTGTGGCTTCGTGGTTCGCTCGTAGCCTGGCAATTCACTCCCCCTCGAGCTCGAAGCTCGTGGCTTGTCCCGTCTCAGCGTGGGCTGCTCGGGTGGTACGGGCGTGTCGTGGGGGTCGCTGGTGTGTACTCGTCTGTCTGTGAAGTATAATTTACGACACTGATGGTCAGTATATGCTCACACTTGCAGCCGCCGTCTAGATGGACTCGCCGCGCTGCGTCAATGCGTTCTCCTCGATCAACTTGTCGCGTCGCGAACCGGAAGGGGAAGGGTAGGATATCGAATCCTTTGCTTGAGAGCTCAGACTGTAAAGTACCATCTTGACTTTTGTCGTACACTCATGAATGTCATGCAAAATTGTCTGATTACCTTGGCGTGACAATGGAAATGCATTCCGGCTTTATAGAGTCCGTCACTTTGCAAAGTAACGTCCGGCATTATCACTATGTACACCACATGCATATATATCACGTTCGCTGACTACGACAACGTACAAATGACGTACAAATACAAGATCGAAACCAAAACCAGCGATGTTGATCACGTTACAATGATACGAACTTAAGAAACAGGAAGGATATTCAGTAGATTTTTGCTGAATACTTGCTGTACCGCCATAGGTACATCAACCTGCGAGCATGCCAGCGCTTGCTGGAACGTTGCTCTGTTTTGCTCGAACAAAGTCTTCAGCTCTACCAATTTGCGGTCCGATGATAGACTTTGAACATTGCGATTATTCTTACGGGCCTTGATGACGAGTAGCATCTGGAAGAAGGTGAGCTTCAATCTCGGAAGTCACCATCAGGTAAAACTTACCAGCGATGATATGACATTCGTTGTGTGGCAAGAGGCTGAACGAAGGAGGCGGAAATGCAAGGGCTTGTCCCCACCCCCAACGCAGTCGAATATCCCGAACAATGTAGAATTTTCGGCGACAAATGGTGTGACAGCGCGAAGAGCTAGGGCGATCGCGTTGCGTGCCTGATCACCCGTAAATAGTTTCGCCTTTGACGAAAGTTATATCCAGTAATCGATCGCAGCCCATGGGAGTGACATACCGGCGCGTCAGGGTTGGCATTCAGGTCCGTGAAGAATTCGAAGGTTGAGATTCCGTGATAAGTGCTGCGAGTGAGAAAGGTTGTCGCTAGATCCTTCTGGAAGTTGTCTGGTGTATCCTGGAAAATGATGGATACGATTCGCTTCGCTGCCTCCAGCCAAGCGGCGAGGACGACACGTTGTAAGTCATAGGTGACCTAGTTCTAATTGAGCGAGAGGTTCTAAAAAAATGAGCTACGTTACCATGTGAGCTAGATTGTCAAGGAACGGCGTATTGTCGATGCGCGATCGGCACGTTCGAGTTATGTCGTCGCCTTTTACTCTCCTTGTTAACTGGATCTCTTCTTGGATGTGTATAAGCACTGACGGCAGCCGGGTCTACCGACATGATGGAAACTGACCGTCTTCAAAAGAGTACCCCTCGCGGAGCATCTCCTCGTGTTCAGAGAGGAGCCACGTAACCATGTCTTCCTTTTCCCTCCGCCTGAAGGCACGAAAGTCTTCGGTGCCGATGCGGGAAGCATATTTGAGAAAAAGACGATCGCAAAATCGGGCCCACCCGACGAGTCCAAGGTTCTCGAATAGGATAGGAAAAGCGGCTGTAAAGTTTGGAACCAGTAGTAAGTGCCAGTGCTTGAAAGAGATTCGGACAGTGACACTTACTGCGATGCGCCCTTGCAAACCCGAGCGCAATAGAATCTATGTGCGTATTGTTACCGGGGTTAAAATTCTGCTGGGGAACGTCGTCGTCCGAGTTGTTGCCCATGAGGTCAGGGCTTAGTGAACCGCGTGGAGGGAGATTGACCACCCCGGGTGCACCGTTGATCAGCCCTTGCATGAAAATATCCCACATGACCTCCGCGTTTGAATGATCGCCATCAGACGATAGATTGTGAAAAGGGCTCGTATCGCTGGAACCGAGGTTATTATGGGTAAGCGCACCTAAAGTTAAACTGGGAAGGTGGGGAGAATCCATTGTAAGTCGCGAGATGCGGCTAGCGCTGGACGTTCTTACCTGCTCGATTACCGCCTCTTTTATATTGACCTGCCTACCCTACCGACAACCCATTGACCCGAGGACTCGGAAGGCTACCCCAAAATCAATCTTGACTAAAGGTGAACGTTGCGCGACCACTGCGCTGGCCCATTATTTGCGACTGGTGTTATGATTAATTTTACCTTCGATGATCGGCTCTTGACATTTAGAACCATGCATGGGAACAGAGAACCGTGTCGATGTGAAGCTGACGGTGTGAAGTTGACGGTGTGGAGCTGACGGTGTGAAGTCGACAGAGTGGAGCTGAGTCAGCTGACGGTGTGAAGTCGACAGAGTGAAGTCGACGGGGTAAAGCTGTTAAAGAAGATAATCTTAAGATCAATTTGACTACATAATGATCGTTGCGCAACCATTGTACTGGGCCGATGTGATCAATCGATCACCTGCGACCGGTATTATGACTAACCTTCTTATAGTGTGCCGTCATATTGAATACAAGTGGACTCCGGGAAAGGACAAACCGTAAAAATCCAATGACTCGCTGTCGTCACCCAGGGACGACCGGAGTCGGTTAGGGTTCTCCGTGCGGTTTTGAACTTGACTTCAAGGGCTAAATTGAACGATTAAAGGGGATTCAATTGTCACGAAAGATCTAGACCTTAGATGATATGCATCACCTTAGCGAAGAACCCTGACGGTGTGAATCGGACAGTGGCCTACCCAACCGGTTGACATGTCCGTAGAGGGGTTGAGGAAGGAATAATCGTCAAATAGTTTTGGTGCTATGTGGAGAAGTTCCGAGTCGGTCTTTGACGCGTCGCCTCAGGGGGCCTGTACGTGGAGGTCAGTAACGATAGACCAGGAGCAGAAAAGAGGCAGACTTGTTCGACGGCCAGCTGGATGGCAAGGTAGATGACGAGATAAATCTCTGGTGTCTGGGGGATAAGCTGATAGCGGGATCGCTGCGGACCGTCATAGGGGCGGAGGGGTTTCCATCCTCGTTATTCCACGGCCTGATCTGACCCTGACGCACAAGATCATAGCCTTCAAGAACTAGACGAAATCAATAGGGAAAACGCTAGAAGACAACGTTCAAAGCTAAGTTTGAAGTCCGATTGCGGCAAAAGGCTCCCGTGACGTTGGTGTATGGGATTCAGTACAGCTTTAGTGGTAGATAGGCTGTAGCCAATGCTCTGGATCATCAGAACGCGAACGCCCAACCATTACGTGCAAGCGACTTGAGCCTATCTCTCGGAAGCCTTTAGCAGGTGACATCGATCACGACATCAGATTGTGATAGGCTGACCTCAAAGAAAAATCAAATCATCTATTTGTCACCCCCGTTTTTCTTTTCCCCCCTCAGCCCGCTGCAGAATGGTTCCGAGTCCGCCGTTCCATTTCAGGTACTTGATTGTACTACTCTCGCATTATCTCCCGAGCATTTGATTTGCTCACCGGAATATACTACGAGGGCCACATTGAAGCACTGGCATTTGTGCATGGTATCATTCATTGCGTCGAAGTTCCCGCCTGACGTTACGTATTAGATAGCGTTCTAATGCAGGAAGTTTCGTGACCTGTTGACCCCTGCTGCCTTTCCAATATTTCACCGTCTTCGCACATTAATTAAATACGGTTTTCCTGTTACATGTGTAAGGGGCCGTCACTTCTCACGAGCAGAACTCGGCACTCTGAATTGATAAGCCCCTGTGTGTGACAGACAGTGTCCCCCTCTTCGTAAATCAATGCATAGCCGAAGTGGAGGAGAATGTACAGTGGTACTTCCTGTCCCAAGAAAGGAAGGTATGAGATGTGGCACTTCCACACTTGCGTAAATACTTCTGGTCGTCACGCTGAACAAATGCGTGCTTCCTACAACATGAAACGAATAGAAAAGGTAGGGCCGATGATGAATTCCTAATGCTGAACATGCTTATCAGATACGATCAAGTGCTTGAGTGCTTGCAGTCGCATCGGCTCTGAACGACGGATGAATCAATTTCTTTTCACCCGATGTGAACAGTCCAGAGGTTTTGTAGAAGACACTCGTATGTTCACTGTGTATGCTGTCCATCAGTGCGTGAGGGCGGACTGTGCACTCAGGAGAATATCAAATGCTGACCGACAACGACTTGGTAAGGGTGAATATTAGACTCTTAGGATTGAATTGTCATACTATAAGCGTACATTTGAGATCGAAGAACCATAGCAACAGTGACCGAAAAACTTTATCCATTAGATGTCACCAACCCTCTACTGGATGGCGATGTGTTGCGGTTGTTCCGGGATTGCCTTTGAGAACGTCACCGTGACTGTCAGAAGGCCGTATCCCATCTTGGCATCGACGTCTTCAAAGTTCAGCCTTGATCATTCCATCAGTATCAATTTTTACCACACACATACTCCATTAGTGATCGACATACCTTGATGCCAGGGGGACTCGGAAGCTGTAACATCCGCGAGAACTTGCCGTAGCGGCGCTCTCGAACATTCACAACAATGAACTCGCCAGAGGCAGTCACTGGCAGGCAGTTCTGCTTCACTTTGTTGACAATGACGCCCTCAGGCTTGAGGCCGGTCAGTTCGAACGTCGCTGTCACGTCGTTCAAGTTGGAATCCTCTGATTTTTTTTTTCACGTCCATTCTACAGAAGGAATCGAAGTGAGAAAATAGGTGGAATTTAAGAAGTTCGAGATGTACTTCACCTTGGACGAATCGAGTCGAGTTGTCGTGTAGGGTTGGTGAAGGCGTATCCCACGCCTTGGGAGGAGGAAGTTCCAGAGACGAACATTGAACACATCATCGAAGACGCGATCGAACTTGGCGAAAGGGTTGTAGTAAGGTGAACGTTACGCGACCACTGCGTTGGCCCATTATTTGCGACTGGTGCTATGATCAATTTTACCTTCGATGATCGGCTCTCGAATCTCGATATTTAGAACCATGCATGGGAACAGAGAACCGTGTCGATGTGAAGCTGACGGTGTGAAGTCGACAGAGTGAAGTCGACGGGGTAAAGTCGACGGGGTAAAGCTGTTGAAGAAGATAATCTTAAGATCAATTTGACTACATAATGATCGTTGCGCAACCATTGTACTGGGCCGATGTGATCAATCGATCAGTATTATGACTAACCTTCTTACTATAGTGTGCCGTCATATTGAATACAAGTGGACTCCAAGAAAGAACAAGCCGTAAAGATCCAATGACTCGCTTTCGTCACCCTGAGGGACGACCGGAGTCGGTTGGGGTTCTCCGTGCGGTTTTAAACTTGACTTCAAGGGCTAAATTGAACGATTATTTAAAGGGGATTCAATTACCACGTAAGATCTAGACCTTAGATGATATGCATCACCTTAGCGAAGTGCGCCGTCCTCACAGGCAACATATAGTAAGCACTTGCCTTCTTCAACGAATTCGGGATATGATGCGTGGGGCGCAACATGAAAAGTTGTACTAGTACTACACAAGCCTGAGACGATTCCGCGAGATCAAGGACGGATCGCCCGTCGTTCACATACCACCCATGCTCCGAAGGAGTTGATGTATCCTTTGTTCTTCGTTTCGAATCTAAGGACAGTTTACCCTATGGCAGCGTCCAGCCAATATCGAGTAGGAACAACAGAAGTTGTTGTCGTTGTGTCCGGAGTTTCGTCCAACTCGGTTGGGAATAGTACTCATCATCAAGCCTTATGCTCTTCGTCTGATCGTCTTACATACAATTCCGGTCCCCCCGGGCCACTCATCCTGGCGCGTCTCCGACCTCCCTACGCACTCCGAAAGTCTGGCCTTCGGCTGTTTTTCCCTCGGGTTTCGATCGAATCGTGTCGTACACCGTAGCTTTCCGAGTATAACTCATTCAACAATCTGTCTCGTCTTAGACTTCCTAATCTTTCTTTCCTCTGTATGGCGTGTCTTGAAAATGGCGTCTGCTGGAGGGCGGGTCACTCACGCACAGAGCTTTGATTTGATTAGGCCAAGGCATTCAAGACGAGCATCAAAGAGGAGAGATATCATTCAAGGATAACAAAGTTGAGATCCTCGACAACGCCTCAAACTACTACTACCGCTCTGCACTCTCCGCCACCGTCTTCGCAGCCGCCACCGTCACTGGCACCCATTAATCTCTCCTTCCCACGGAGTCTCGCCCTCCATCGATCTCGATAATCCAGTTTGTCTTCCCCCGACCACGTCAGAGTATCGCATCTGCAACGCCCTCCAAGACTCTCTTCCTGTGTCCGTGCGCACGCGAACACACCTGCCGGAGATACCACTCTAGCACACGCCACGCTCTACACCAACCTTCAGCGCATATGCCTCGTCTGCGTCGTAAAATCCCATCGCGTTGCGAAACGACAGCCAGAGGTACATTACGAGCACCTTGTTCAGCCCCTCTTTGCACCCGCGCAAACTTTCGCTGGCGGTCGGCGGAGTCGCGCATCATCTCTCACCTTCTCCAGCACACTCAGGAACGGAGCGACGGACAACACAGCGTGAAACTGCACGCGTATCGCATTGGTGTACAGGAATTGCAAGATATATTACCTCAAATTAGTTGTAAATTACCTCAAATTAGTTGAAAATACTTCGAATTCTAGCCAATATTCAGGGGAGGCTAAAATTTCCACCATAATATGATGAATTAGAGGAAATACAAGGTTTATTATGTATTCCGTGTATATTCCTGGGAATCTAGAGTTTTTCAGTAAATTATCAGCGGGAGGGTTTTGCTGATGACACCCAGTATCTGCGCGAGTACATCGAGCGCGATCGAATCTGACCACTGGATCGGACATTTCTTGAACAGCAATCAGTTGGACAAGAGCAGATCCCTGGCATGCGTGTGCACGAACTCGCTTAGCTGGCCCAACCGGGTCTGTGTGGCGGCACGCAGGCAAAATCGAACCAAATTTACCAGACCGTCTATCGACGGTTTGCCTGTCAACGCGGCAACCTCAGAGTCTCGGGCTGGTCACCAGACTAGGTGGTGCTGCCCAAATATACATCTTAAACCTCACTATTCATCCTTATAGAAGTAACGACTCTGGGTCTCTCGGGAGACTAACTATTCATGGGAGTACAATTGCATTCGAAAACAACAAAAAGTCGTACATCTAAGGAGACAGAAGAACATGTCGCCAAAGAGTTCCACGATCAGTGAAAGTACACGGAATGGTAGCAAAGAAATACAATAGGGATAGTCCCTTTCGGTAAAATCTTGGTACGTCTCAAACTTCCCCGATGATCGACGCTGACAATAATATAATAGATAACCAGATGTTAGATTATTTAAGGGAAAACATACCCTCAGTTTAGAATGAAGCTCTCGGCCCCCAATGTCAATCCCGGCGGCACCATTGGATGAGCGTCATTCCAGAACAGCCGTCAGGGTGTCAAGAAACTTCTTGTAATATTCTGGGCCAACAACACCGATAATATCGCTCGCAGAATCCTCGTATTCTTCTTCTGCATCATCCATAGAGCGGCAAACTTCTCGCTTTTTCATAACGGCTAGGGTCCAACGTCTTAGCATTTCATGGTAAGACAAAGGTCGTCCACATGGAGGTAACTGCCGGTGTGTCCGATGTCAGCATTGGTGTCGAGAAGTAGGGTGATAATAGGTGTGACAAACCTGCTGATAAATAATCTCGCGCAAACATGGATCAAAAAGGGCAGTTTCAGCGGCGACTCTTGGCGAATATTGGCACAAGGTAGAAGACAGAGATGGTACAGGGGAGGGCATTTTTACGTGGCTTGCAAACTGTTGAGCTGCTTTCCGAAGGTTTTGTTGAATATAAACTCGGCGGACCGTGCGAAATTGGGTGCAAATTCGCACTCTCACTGTCGGGTTCACCGTGACTGTCAACCTCACACTGTCGGGTTCACCGTGACTGCCAACCTCACACTGTCGACCTCACACTGTCCGCTTCACACCGTCAGGGTTCTTCGCTAAGGTCACCGATGGCATATCACCTAAGGTCTAGATCTTTCGTGATAATTGAATCCCCTTTTAATAAATAATCGTTCAATTTAGCCCTTGAAGTCAAGTTTAAAACCGCACGGAGAACCCCAACCGATTCCGGTCGTCCCTCAGGGTGACGAGAGCGAGTCATTGGATCTTTACGGTTTGTTCTTTCCCGGTGTCCACTTGTATTCAATATGACGGCACACTTAGTAAGAAGGTTAGTCATAATACCGGTCACAGGTGATCGATTGATCACATTCATCAGGAAAATTTAGTTGGAATGATAATGTCATATATAACTTTATCCATGATATCTAACCTTATAAATTATGACATGATGATTGACACAATTCTCATGATATATAATGACCGGGATAGTTGGCAGCATTGATCAGACTCATGTTAGCAGTGACTGATTACTATATTTATCAATTATATATGACTTGTCTAAGTTGTGTCAGATAGTTTGATGTGTTATGATTAATGCCATGTCTATATCTCTTAGACATGAGTTACCTATTCTATCAGGGTGTCTGGTCTTGTAAGAGATGCCACATCTATATATTAGGCATCTGTTATGTCAGTAGGTGATTTATGAACATGAATTTATCTGTTAGGTATACATTATCTGCTGTATTAGACAGTCTGATATTACAATTAATGCCACAGCAGTGAATTTATGAACATGGATACATGTCAGACATGTGTTATCTGTTATCCATCATATGAGATATAGATCATCAGGTATGTCAGTGTGTCTACTGTCACAATGGATGCCAGCAGTTAATTTATGAACATGACTACCTGCTAGACATGTGTTATCTGATATATCTTGTAGTCTGGTCTTGCAACAAATGCCTGGAATAAATTTGTG
>JBBPOM010000695.1:0-19806 GCA_038091455.1 Leccinum uliginosum | reverse complement strand
TTGCAATGGCGTCTTGTGTTCGGCCTCTTTTGGTTGCAGCGCTTGAGGACATCTTTGAGCAAATTAATGTGATCAAATTAAAGGATAAGTACGCCGTGGTTGTAGACGAACCGTAATTTCGTATTTCCCCGGATTTCTTGACCCTCCAAAGCGTCGTCAAGCTTTTCTCGTAACCAAGGTTGCGTGGGTTTTGATGATGGTTTTTACTTGATTTCTTACATTTTGTCCAATAAGCCGCTAGAACTGCTATGTGAGGGGCTCCATTCAAGGTCGTATACTTGCGTGGTTGTGCACCTAGACCCAGTAGAACGTCATTAGACTGAGGGGACCAAACCACAGGTGGTCAATCGACAACTCACCACAATGTTGTACGAGGTTTACGGTACTCTTTTCGTACGGAAGGTCCTCGGAACCGTGACTGAGGTCGTTCCCACATGTCGCCGGTCGTGGTGTACTCGATGAAGCCCGGACGATGGTGATTCTATCTGCAGGGTGTCGTCACAATGAGTCTTTCCCGAGGTCGATATAGAACATACCATTCGCAGCTGAATCAATGAATATGCCTGGATGAATCATACAAACACGCCAGCGAAGATATCCCAGAAAATCATGGGTACGTACTGTTCGGAGGAAACCTCACCACTCTAACTGGTGTAAAATGATGTGCAACAACACCGTCCAACGTCTCAACACAGTCGACCACTGGTTTCGTATCCGTTTCCACGTTCTGCGCATGGGTGCTATGACTCAACATCTTGTCGCTGCTGGAAGCTAGAGGCTGAACCAGATGTCGAGGTCAAATGGCTTGGACCTAGCAGGGTGATTCTAGCCAAGGATTAGTGCCATCAATGAAAGCGTGGGTGTACTCAACAGACTGAGTCGAATCACCCAACCTGTGTTGAACATCAGAACATCCAATGAACAAGACATGGGGCCATAGGCAGGACCGGTTGAGCGACGAACTGAATCATATATAGGCTATAATCAGGAACTAAGTATTAGCCTGCAACACCCGAGGAAAAGAAACTGACCAATATTCTGGGATAGAAATAAGATTCCTGCAACGGTTCTTCCGTTTTCAAGTTGGTGTGCTTCTCACAAGCATCGGAATTATCCGATCACCAAAACGGAAGCCGCAATCATGGATGCGCTTCGGAAGTTCCAGCGAGTCCATACGTGGTGCCTGGTAGTAAAAGCATGAACGAAAAGGTCTTTCTCGCCTCACTGGCAAGTGGAACGCAAACATACGATGATCGTGAAATTTGGTCATGGTGAATCGATGGCCATGGGGTGCTCCTTGCTGCCAGCACGCGTCGCATGCGGCCCGTAGACAGAAATGGACTTTGTTTGATCTGTGGAACACTTGAGTACCCATGGACCGTGGCATGATACATATCGAAAGAACGCGACTCGCCGAGGCTCCTCTCACAACTGACCGTGCTGGGCGTGGGATGGGAGTGATCATGATGTTGGAGCAAAGATCAACAATGATTTGAAGTCGATCAAAAGTGTCTGTCGCCGCGCGAACAAACGTTGAAGACGACGGGATGGCGAAGGCACACCGGGAGGGACAGGATGTACTTGTCTCTGGCAAACTTGTTTATCACTTTGAATGAAGTAGTGGGAGGACGAGTGTGTGACACAGTATATCTAGTCTGCTTCACTAGAGTCATCCCAATCAGAACCGTACATCTCGTACATCTCCACAGCGTTCGAATCGTCCTCCAAGTCCTCTAATCCATCAATATCCCCATTATCACCTTCTGACTCCGTCTCCCATTCAAGCGCATCTAGTTCACCGAGCGATAGACGAGCATCAAAATCATCGAACCCATGAGCGAAAGGTTCAGAAGTATTGGCGTCGACGAAAGTGTTTGCCTTTCCTGGACCAGGCAACTGCCATTCAAGTGCATCGAGTTCCGAAGCGGAAAAATCATGGTCTAGGTCGGCAAACCCATCGAGAGGGGCATCCCTGAATGTATCGAGTTCCGAGTGGACAGGTTCTAGATCATCAACCCCGTTCAGAGGGGTGTGGGGAGTCCTAGCCATTGAGTGCGGCACACTGTCTTGAGTATGGGAATAGGTATGGCCAACGCCAACGCCCCAGTGGTACCTGAGTAACATGTCCCGATCTGCAAACCTGTTTCAAGTATGATGCATCAATATAGAGTTATACCAGTCGCAAGAAAAACGAGATCACAACACCTGTTAACGTAATAATGTTTCCAGTCGTTGGAGTCCTTTGCTATGGAGGATAATCCCGTGCAGTCTGCATATAACCTTCCCTTTGCGAAGGCGGGGATGAGATGACAGCCTCTTATCACAACGGCGGGATCAACGAAGTCAAAAGCGCTGTCGTCGTCTATCGGAACGAACCTCAAAGTATCGAGCTCAACCCCATAGCTTGGCGGATTCCATTCGAACCATCGAATATGTAAGAAGTCTAATCGACGAGCGTTGTAATCCTTGAGGCCCGGACCGATATACTGGACATTGGCGTGATAGATGCCGATGACACGAGCGTAGCAGAAGCGATGCTGCGCTGGTTCCTCCCCGCATCCCGTTTGAAGGATCATTACATCGTGATGATCGCTATTAGGATTGAGTGTGTCTTGACCGCGGCGGACGTCGTACGTAGTGAAGTTGATGCGAAGCACATTGTGCTGGTAGATGCGTTCACCTTTTAATAATACTTGATTAATGGTAACTTCTGATTCGCCGTAACTGTGGTCTAGGCCCATCGCCATATGATGAGTAGTCGACTCGGAAGCATGTGCATGGATGGCCTTGATACGGGGAAGAAGGTGACTTTTCAGTTTCGGAATGAAGTCCTACTCGCCTCATTCAACTACGAGCAAGATAACAAATAGATTTGAACCCACCTTCAGTGCTGGATCGTCGGAGTTCGCAAAGGTACCGAGATTAATCGGTCTGTGTTGCGACCTCCCAATATTATAGCGTTCTTCAGGAACACTCGGAACAGGCTCCGTCTGAGCGGTACCGGCATTTATCTCACGAACTCGGCGTATTCTTACTTGGCGTCGCTCGATTCGCGTTAGTTGACGAATAAAATCTTTGCGGCTGGTGCGTGTATACCGCCCTTTCCCAACACGGTGCTCACGTTCTCCCTAGAGAGAAGTTCAAAAATCATTTTGCATCCATGGGTAGCAACGGTCACTTACTGGCTGCGTGGAATATGAATCGGTTGTTCCGAACATCCGGATGGAGGTTGTGTAGTCGCCGAGGGCGTGGAACTTGTAGGTGCGAAGATTAAAGGACTTTAATCTGGAAGATGTTGTGGAAACAGGATTTGCAGGGACGGTCTTGGGACAAGTGCGAGCCTCACGCCGTTGGCGGTGTTCAGCCTCGCGCTTGAGTTCTTTAGTGCGAAATGCGGGGGAGGTATCGGTTTCAAAAGCTCGGATAGCACCCCCTAGAGACTCTGTGGCATCGTCCATCAATTGAAGAGTGTCGTCAGTATGCATACGGAGCTTGGCAAGCCCATGCCAGTGACAGAGAAGACTGAGGAGCTTCAGCACGGTTGCATTGTGAGGGTCTGGTAAGAGTCCCTCAAAGACGGGAAGGGCACACTAAGGAACTCGAATAAGTTAAATACTGAAGCACCAATTTCCTACGTACCTGCAGGAGGTCTTCAAAGTCGTGAGCTGTCATTCTCCTCATGTCCGACACATTCTTTGAAAATCGTCGAATAGTATCCTTCCCAAATGAAGGAACCTGGCGGTATCTTCGAATTGCAAACGCGTCAGTTGTATGTCTCGGAGGAGTGTCAGGCCCGGATCACCTTTGATCAAGCTCGCGCAGCTTGTTCCCCTTCAGGCTATCTAGTATTCGTAAGAGATGTGTAAAGATAGACTTCCAGACCCCAAGCTCGAATTCGTGCATCAAATCCACCACAAGCATAAGGAAAAGATTGAAATTAAAAGAGTGCAGTCGCTCAGAAAATGCATTCTAGAATTAGTCAGGGTGAATGCGTCAAGCTCCAATTCAATCTATACATACCACAGTGGGAATCAGAGATTCATCCTTCAGGAGTGCTTCAACTTGAGTCGAGTTCACGGCGTAGTTGCGCTCGTAGATAATTCTGCGCGCATCGAAGATTTTACCCCGTCGGTTAGCATCGTCGACACGAAGGAGTAGTTGCCGCTCAGCTATATCTTGTCGCGTACCCATGTCGCGTACGTGCGTCATCGGGAGCGTGCACCGCGGACATGGACACATTCCAAGGTTTCGTATAGATGCAATGAGAACCCTATTCAGACAAGCTTGATGTTAGCAGAAGAACGACGAGGAAAATATAATCTATACTTCTCAGGGTAATCAGCGGAATAGGTAAAAATGCGAGGGTAGAATCGCCGCTTGATTCCATCGCAGCACAATATAACCACCCCATGTTGGTAGGCAGTCATGAACTCTTCATCGAGTAGAACCTTCCATTGCTCGTGGAAGAGTTCCCTCTGACAATGGGTGCAAATTATGTTGCTAGGGGCGTCCTCACCCAGATGTTCCGCCAGAAAGTCTTTGAAGTTGTCCGGTAACTAGAACGAGGCTTTTTCACCCGTCAGGTTTGGGCCTTCGGCCCAAACAATCCTAGTTTGCAGTGAAGAGCTTTATTCTAGTTTATAGTATTGGTGCTAAAATACAGGATAAACAGTGAATGCTCATTTTTTTTCAAAGCAATGAATGGATATACAATAGGTGTTTGATTGATAGCAAAGTATGATACAATTTACAATTTACAATTCCAAGTTTCTAAATACTTCATTCCATACTACATTTGTGGTTTTGGTATTTTCTGCATTTCCAGGAAGAAGGACCTTGATGTTTCTGGGATGTGTACAACGTGAAAGAGCTACATAGAGTTGTCCATGAGAAAAAACTGGGGAACTGAGATTTAGTCCAACATGTTGTAATGTTTGACCTTGAGATTTGTTGATTGTCATAGCATATGCCAAATGAACAGGAAATTGCAAGCGACGGAATGGAACGGGTGAATCTTCCAAACCAGAATCGAGGGCTATGCGAGGGATCATCACCACTTGATTTGCATTGTCACCATTACCATTCAATACTTGGCACTCTAAGACACGGCAAGTAGATCTGAGAAGCCTCAAGCGAGTACCATTGTAAAGACCATGGAGAGGATCCAAATTGCGTAGCAGCATGAGTGGTGCACCAACTTTAAGTTGCAGCTGATGAAGAGGAAATCCAGAAGGACTGATTGTATTGAGAACTTCTGGTTGAATATAGTTGTACTCCTCATCAGTGACACAGTCAGCACTCAGATAGGTGAACTTCTCTTGAGGTTCAATAGAGTCAAGAATGCTGGCATTGAATTCATGGATTTGTGCATTTGTAGGACTCAAAATGGTACGATCCAAGAAGTAGTGGTGAGGAAGTTGCTGGTCTCCAGTAAGAAGCTGAGCATAGATGGCATTGATTAAGGACTGCATATCATTTCCACAACGCATGTGTGCTGGTAGAATAATTTCACCACTGGTGACTCCTATGTGAAGAAGCTGTTGTGCCCACACATCAGACTCTGGATCCTGTCCAAGACGCATATTTTGATGAAGATAATGGATGGATATACTGGGCCAAAGATAGGAATGAGTGAGAGTAGTAGGAACAATCTGCTCTCTTGATCCATGCTGAACAACAGGCAGTGTTTGTCTAAAGTCACCACTAAGCAGGACAGTGATACCTCCAAAAGGACGTTCCTGGTTGAGCAAGTCACGAAGAGTACGATCAACACACTCCATCACATGATGATGTTGAGATCCAGCCTCATCCCAGATGATTAGAGAGGTCTCCTGCAACAGTTGATGTGTGAAATCATCTTTTTTGATATTGCAGGTGCTTTGCTCATTGCAAGGGATAGGAATTTTGAAGCGGGAATGTGCTGTACGACCACCAGGAAGAAGAAGTGAAGCCAGTCCAGTAGAGGCAACACAAAGAACAATTTTGTCTCTTGCACGCACTGCAGCAGCAATCAATTTAGCCAGATATGTCTTGCCACAACCACCTCCACTATGAAGAAAGAATGTAGATCCTCTGGAGTGAATGACACTGTTCATGACCACATCATACAGTGCTCTCTGCTCAAGGTTGAGTGTGGGTAGTCCTCTTTCAACAAAATTTTGCAACTCTGGAATGTTGTATTGGCGCTGCTCATTGATGAGTCTATTTCCATCTTGATCACCCCAGTTTTGCTGTGGTAGAGGCATGTGTGGAAAGTCCTGCAAGTTTTTTCCATGTCTTCTAAGATCCTGGTCTATGAGATATATTCCATAATCATAGATCTGCTCTTGAGTGGGCTCAGGAATGTGAAGGACATTAATGAGACGGTGGCGCAAATCATCACAAATATTATCTCTGGATGCCTCCCACAATCTATGAGGATCCACAGGAGCACAGTGGAGCAGAATGATGATGAAAAGTTGTCTCAATTGAAATCCCATACTGAAATGAGCAGCCTCTTGAAGACATAGTAACCATTCTCTATCATCCTGCAAAAGACCACGTGCACGGCAAGCCTCTTTGAATGATTCATGCAGATGACCATTGACTGTACGGAGGTTCTCATAGGAGGTAGCAGCTATAGAAAACGTACATGAGTATTGTATTTTCAAATTATCATCATCATGAGAATTTATTTACTGACCTTTGACCACAGTAAGTAAAAGACGCAGATAGAATATTTCACCTTGAGTAGGAGAAGCAGAGTACATGCGTCCAATAGCCTTAGCACGTTGGCGAACCTTCCAGCTTGCACGACCTTGAACCCAGACAAATTTCTTGGGAAACTCCTGATAGAGATATTCATGGGCTCCAGCAGCAATAAGATCAGGATCTTGATTGGCCTTGAACCATCCCAGCAGCTCAGTGTCCTTGGCATTATTGACCACTTCATCAATTTGAGCATTAGCACGAAAAGCAACCATTTGGCGATCAGGCAGATGACAGGGTAGACGATAGACAGCAGGCCACTCCATATGCATAGGAAATTCAAAAATGTTATGGCATGCCTG
This sequence comes from Leccinum uliginosum, assembly GCA_038091455.1. Lineage (NCBI taxonomy): Eukaryota > Fungi > Basidiomycota > Agaricomycetes > Boletales > Boletaceae > Leccinum > Leccinum uliginosum. The sequence continues at coordinate 12,757 of JBBPOM010000695.1, read as the reverse complement.
AGTTGAGGAGATGTATCTTGCATCAAGATATGTACGAATCTCATCATGACCTTCTGCTTGAATGGTAGCACGATCAGGACCCTTGTAGATGTACTTGTGAATATATTTGACTGCTTTGATAGAGCCACAGACTTCCAGATTGATGTGACAGCTGAACTGCACTAATAGCTCTCGAGAATGAGGAACCACAGATTTGTTGTCAAAGATGTCTTCACGCTTCTCAAAAATCCTTCCATTGTCAGGGCGACTATACTCTGGATATCCATCCTCTTTGATAATAGTGACAGGAGTAAATGCTTTTGGAAATTTTTTGACACAGACATTGTTTTCAATGCATCTTTGAGGAGAGCAAGGACCATGAAGCATGTATTTTGTGACAGCAGTATGAAGCTGAGGATGAACATCTGGATCAGGAATTTGTGCAGAGATGATGGCATCAATTTGTTCCACAGTGCGAATTTTGTCTTGCCTTTCCAAAAAGACCAGAAGATGCATATGAGGCAGTCCTCTCTTTTGATACTCAATGGTATAGACAAATCCTGCCACCTGACCAAAGTAACCATCACGAATTTTTTTCAAGAGTGCTTGCTGCTTGGCATGAAACACTCGAGCCACCAAATCAGGTCTGTCAACTGTACTTTGTCCTGTCATAAATAGTCAGATTGAAATAGCAATGTAATTTAATTTTTACATACCTGGAAGAAGATTTTGAGTGATTTCAGGCCAGCTACCATTTGCAGTCATGGTGAGAAAAAGATCTGGCTTTTTATACTCGCGACAAATAGCCAATGAATCCTGAAGAAGCTGCTGCATATATCGAGTTCCACCCTTATGAGAAGAAGGTAGAATGACACGCCCAACTTGTCCCATATCTTGACCAGGATCTTGATCAAGACGATCCCTTAACCCTTGATATAGATCTGCCCTGATTTTTGTTTGATTGTTTGCAACCCAAGTAAGATTACTTTGCTCAATAGAAGCCCAGGCATCACAGACCAACTGTTGAAAAAGTCTAGCACCCTTGAAAATATTTTGTGGCTCTATCTCCACTGGACGTATATGAAGTCGATAAGCATACCAAAGAAGCTGAGTGACTTTCTTTGAGCGCTGTGGATTACCATTTTGATTCAGCAATGGAATATCAAGATGCCAGCCATCCTCTCCTCGTGGAAAGAAGAGAACATAGTGAAGAGATAAATAGGCAGGATGTAAATTGCTGATGCGACGTAGGCCACCACCTTTGAGGCGCAAAATGATATCACGTTCAGCTCTGATATTTTGAGCACCATCTCCTGGAACAATTGCAGCTATTTCATCCACAGTAGGAACATTGTAACGTCTTGGATCATTGCCTTGTTGTAGCTGAATTCGCATACGAACATCAGTGTGCTGCTCAGGAGGTTTGGCCTATAAAATTTAAAAGTATATGAGTATATTTATTGAAAAGAATATATAACAAAGTAACTCACTCTCATGACTTCATAGGCTTGTTGGTACAGTGGAGCATATGGATGATTTGCACTCAGTGTATCATGCAGGTCCAATAGAATTCCATGACTGAGTTGAGGATTGCGACGAAAACGCAAGTCAGTTGCCTCTTGTGGATCATAGATGTAGAGCTGTGCATAAGAGGGCTGGAGATCATCAGGTGGCAGTAAGGCACCCATGAGATGATGAAGAGCTCCATGAACACGGAATGACTGTGGTCCTGATCCTTGTATAGCCTGATCATTTATGTTTACTCCAAGAGAAGTAAATGCCATGGCACTGTTGTATTGGCGTATCTTCTTTTTGAACTCAGAACGATCTTGAGGATCATCAAATAAATCCTGAAAAGATCGGGGCCATTGTTGAATGTGGGGAAGACTGACTTGACCTTGAAGACAGCATACACCAAAGCGAGGATTGCGAATACCAGATTTGGCAAGCTTTTCAGAAATGAAATGTAAAGCATGGCAATTTGGGCATTGAATATCCATAGGTCCCAAAAAGTGAACTTCAACAGGCTCAATATATGGTCTTCCACCAAGAGGAATATGTTGTGGTGGCTGTGGATGAGGATTTGGGTCTGGGTCTGGGTCTGGGTCTGGGTCTGGGTCTGGGTCTGGGTCTGGGTCTGGGTCAGGGTCTGGATTGGGATCAGGATTGGGATTGGGATTGGGATTGGGATTTGGATCTGGATCTGGGTCTGGGTTGGGATTGGGATTGGGATTGGAAGCTGGTGGGTCTCTATCAGGATTTGGACCAGGCACTGGATCATTATCAATATTATGCTGCTGCTGTCTAGCCTGGTCTTGCTCATATTGCTCTGCTGAGCGCTGGCTATATTCATTCATGGCTTGAGAAAGCAATGCTTGAGAAAGATGCTGAATATGCACAACTGCTTGATGCTCTCGATGTACATACTCCTCCTCTTGTTGTCGTATTATTTGCTGTTGCTCCTCCTGCATTTGTTGTTGTTGATCGATCAAGAGTCTTTGGCGATAGAGCTCTTGTTGATGCATTGTTTGATATCTTTGAAATTGCAGAACTCTTTGCTGATTTTGTGACTCTTGTCTGATATGCTCCTGTCGTATTGCCTCTAATCTTTGCATTTCCAAAAGTCTTTGTTGCTCATGATATCTTTGCTGCTCTATTTCTTGTGGAATGTTGAATGCATGATATAGTGCATTGAATGGTGGTGGTGGTGGATTCAGTTGATAGTAAGGAGGGGGAGCAGGAGCAAGAGCAGGAGCAGGAGCAGGAGCAGGAGCAAGAGTAGAAGTAGAGGCAGAGGCAAGAGCAGGCTCAGAATTTTGATTCCTTCGACGGTTTTGTCGCCTTCTTTCATGTGTAGCACCAAAATTTTCCAATAGGCGTGCATTGTAATCTACTCGAGGTACCATTTGAGGTATAGCCTGTTGCATAGGAGGTACAGCAAGTGGTTGATAGAGCAAGGGTGGTTGAGGAAGTGGCAAAGTAATTTGGGGAAGATTCACAGGAACAGAAGAATGCATCTGAATTTTTTATTTTATTTGAATTTAAAGTCAATTAGTTAACATACCATTGCAGCAGAAGGAACATTTTGTACAGCAGTACGACGGGATGGAGGAGAACCAAGCAAACGTTGATCACGTTCAGCCTGACGGGCAGCACTTTGAGCACGTTGTGGAGAGGTAGGAGGAGATGACCTGATTGAAATATTATTCACATATTCATAACATAATAATTTAATTGAAATCACTTACATGATACACAGTGATATCCAAGAGGTCCAAATCCAGATAGAAAAGATTCAAGAAATGTCCAAGGTCCAAGGTCTAGAAAAAAAAAATCTTGAGGCCTTGAGAAAGGTCCAGGGTCCAGGTCCAGAAGAGAAACTTGAGGCCTTGATGTCTTCAGAAAGAAAGCCAAGAATGCACACACAATTACCTGACTTTCCTGAGTGATGGCAGCTACTGGTAGGTGATCAGGTGCAGAATATGACAGAGCTAAAGGCAGAACGCCCGAGACAAAATGATGGCAACTGCAGGAAGAGGTAAACTCTCTGGCTCTGCTTAATCACGTCTCTACTCTGTAATACCACCAGAGGTCCCACCCAAAAGGGCTTAGCAACTGGCAGACACACAAAGTTGAATTTGTGAAGCCAGGTAGTAGGGACTTGGCAATACTTCTTCCACAAAGGATCTTCGTGGCACCACTCAAGTAAAGCGGGGGTCAGGGTGTCTAATCCCTGAGCTTATACTTTCACAGTTTTAAAAAGCCTGATATATAATAAACATCAATTTAGATTATCAAAAAAAATAACATACCAACCAGCAAGAAGCAACTTGAACACTTTCACTAAGACTGAGATCATTAATAGAGATATACCAATAGCAAAGTGAAATACCAACAGCAAAGTGAAAGTATCACTATTACCAAGACTGAAATATAATAAACATGAATTCTGCATTATTGAAAATGGATACATACCAATAGTGAAGAGGAAATACCACTCTTACAAAGACTGGAATATAAATCAAATTAATTTACATCATTAAAAAGAAATACATACCACACAAAAGTATCACAGAGTAACTTGATTTATCAAATCATCAATATTGAAATATTTTAGATCATTAGAAACGAAATGATCACTTACCACCAGCAGATATACTGGAATATACCAACAAATTTAGTTTGGCATCACCAGAAATACTTTTTGCATCATTAGAAACAAATACATACCTACCATTTTCACAAAAAATAATAAACATCAGTTTGCAACATCAGAAATGAATACATACCACCAGAAAGAATCACAGATAGGCTTGATCTATGATCAGATCAACATCAAGATCAGTTTTCTATGCTAAAATTTGATATTTCATGAGACAGACTTACAGAGATATGACTTCAGAGCAACTCTGATTTTTCCTGATTTTTTCCTGATTTTTCCTGATTTGTTTTGAGTAGAAACCATCAGAAATAAGTACATACCACCAGAAAGAACCACAGATAGGCTTGATCTATTATCAGATCAGCATCAAAACATCAGAAGTAAAGTACTTACCACCACAGAAGCCTTGATCTCTTATCTCTTATCAGATCAAGATCAAGATCAGCACATGTCTATGCTAAGAATCAATATTTCAGGTGCAAGGCTTACAGAGATTTGATTTCAGAGCAACTCTGAATTTTCCTGGATTTTTCCGTATTTTTCCTGATTATTTTGAGTGGAAAATGAGTAGATAGAGAGATGTTGTAGTGGAAGTTGCGGATGAGAGCGGAATAATTATGTAATGTAGAGCGCGCGATGTTTCGAACGAACGGGCGAGCGGTGGACAGGTTCACACGGTGAGTGGCTGTGATTGAAAAAACCACATGGCAAACTAAAAAAGGCGAAAAACGTGGCCTCAAGCGACCGACGCGACGCAGCCGACTTTGGCGAGAAAAGCGTCGGGAATTTTTGAAGGTCAGTCGTCGCCCGGTAATTCTTAGATAATAAGATGTTTAGTTTGACAAAATGAAAATACATACTTACCGATAGGAAATAAGCTGCATGAGAGCACAGGTTATTCGTCGGTTGCGATCTTCGATACTTGGACTCGTTGCCGAAGAAAACGTAGAGTGGCCATAGCTTCGCGTCACCGAAAGTGGTCAGCTGTGTCGCATCAGACCAGAACATCAGTGCGACAATGACGCGAGGCAGATCGCATCCAGGCTCTGGAGGTGAGTCTTGGAGGGCCTGATGTGCCTCGAGGAACGCAGTAGAGGTAAATAATTCACCGTGTACCTTGACATCGCGATCTCTGTGAGGCGGATGCCATCGCAGTTCGTAAGGTTCGAAATGGAAGAGGGACACCTGGGCCGGATTTGAGATTTTCTCCTTGATAATCGAGACCAGTGAACGATGATAAAACCCCGGGACGACATAGTCCTTGGCTCCTGGATTTCTTGACCGGCCATGAAATGGTACTGAAATGGAGACTGAGGAGCATTTCCATCCTTCGTCTTCGTTCAGCCATTCGGGAAGATCACTGTCAAATTGGTTCTCCCCAAGGTGCTTGTCAATGGATTCCCATGGGGTCTGCGACACGGCGGAAGGCGAAAACAATGGATCACCAACGATTTCAAGCAATTTCCGGAAATTATCCTTAGATTTCTGCGTCCCTTGGTTCCAGTACCAATCGCCGAGGTGCATGGAAGTCTTGTTGGGATAAGGATGATAAGGGTTCTTGGGTTGGGTCACTGACGATACAACAGACTGCGAACAGGTGATTTCGACCGAGTACGGATCCTCTGGATCGTGACGAGGAAGGGAGGCAGTGTTATAGACGCGGAATAGCCCGAACCTATTCAACTGCGTCTTGATTATCTTGCGCACGGAAGAGAGCATGGATGCAGGACGTTGTTCGACCGGAAGATTCGTCATGCCGTGAGATGCAGAGGGTGAATCAATTGCGTCAGAGCCTTGAGTCAGGAGAGAAGTACAGACTTCAGGAGGGGGTAGTGGAGACAAGGATTCTGGAAGCACGTCTGAAAATTGTGACAGAAATCTGGGAGGAGCGTATCTTGATCTGGGCTGCACGAACGAACGGACTTCATCTGGTGCCAAGGGCAGGTCGTCCGTAAATTGCTATTGTGGACAGAATGTCATCTCGATGAACTGTCGTTGATATCGCCAAAGTGCTTACCTGACACAACTCAGAAGAATGCGACCCCGGGCCATCGTGGATCTGAGAGGCCCAGTTTACACTCAGGCTGGAGGAGCTCGCACTCTTGTCATCCAGCGCTAGACCTGCGTTGGTACCCCGACCACCGAGCCTACGTTTTTTTGTTTGATAAAACTCTCTTGCCACTGCAAGCGCACCGGCGAGTCGTTTCTTGCCCTTCTGGCATCCCCTCTCGTGGCGAGTAAAAGCGCCAAGGTCGGTGAATGTGCGGTGGCAAACACACGTTTGGGTATAGGTTGAGTCTTCAGAAGTAGCTGGCATTTGCAGAGTAGCACAAGAAACAGGGTACGCGCAACTAAACGCAAAAGAGTCACCAGGGATTTCTGACCGACTTACGCCGTCAACTTCAAGTAATAGCTGCAAATTTATAACCTTTCGTTACAAGTTACAGTTATACAATAATTTCCGTAAACAAACGGGAACAAAATCGAATCGCACATACATACTTCGACCCTATGTAGTGCAGTGAAATAATACGAATCGAAGAAAGGAAAAGGGAGAAAGAGAGGATACATGCATGCTCAATACAAAACAGCATAGTTTACTTTGGACAAGAGGGTGAGAACAGGGCGAGGACAAGAGTTAAAGATGTGAAGAATTGTAAGCGATGCCCAGACGGTCACAAAGCTGCCGAACTGATGTTATGTTCGTAAACTGTGTTGTGAAGTATGAACAGTGCGCAGGCTTACCGAGTTACATCTGGCAAACTTTCGACATAGTGTTTCTGCGTCTTGCGGGAAGGACAAAATTCTTGCAACCTGATGCGAGCGATCGCGGCGATGTACTGCCCTTTCACAGTATTCGTCTGAAAGGAATCGACAGCACTATAGATCCTCTGAACCTCGGCTTCTCCAAGAATTTGACACACAGCACTCTCCCAATCGAAGCATTTTTGCTCAGCTTCTGCGAGACTAACGGCAAGTGCATTTTTCAACGATAACGCATCTGCAAGCATCTTCTTTAAAAATTCTGGAGGTAGATTGTTGGTTGGGAATTGCTGACAGAATGCTTGTGTGAGAATAGCAATTGTGTTTTTCTCAATAGAGCTCACCAGAAGCCTGATGCCTTCCCGGATAGCTCTGTTATAGTTATCAGTGCTAGCAAGCTTGTCAGTGCTAGCAAGCTTGTCACTGATAGCAAGCTTGTCAAGGCTAGCGATCTTGTGAGTGCTAGCGACCTTGGGGTTATCGATGGGATCTTTGTCCGCATCGAAGAGAGCACCTTTAGACAAAGGTGGGAAGCGATGGGAAGGTCCGGCGACCTTGCGGGTCAGAGGCGAGCTCAGCTCGCTCCCGAGCGGTGGAAATGTATTGGCTTGGAACATCGTCGCAAGCGATTGGAGCTGACTTAACGCTGATGGGCCTGATGGACGTCCAAAGCAAACCAAATGTTACCTTGTTTGGTCGCTCACGCCGCGTTCGTGGAAAACCGTTACATAACATTGGACCGAGTCAGTGATGCCCCTCAAAGTCCCAGAAGCTGTGAGTGGGTGTGGGTGAGCGCGCCATGATGGAAAGGTGAGCAGGCAGGGATATAGGTGGCGCGATAAGTTATTTGAAGCGATTACACACTGGCTCGATATTATAGATCACCAGATTGCACCGTGACGAGGCTCTTGAATGATATCGCAGTTCAGAGCCGAATGTTGTGTCGAGCGGAGCCTCATCAGAACCATTGCAAATTTATGATATAGCTGTATACTGAGTTATCGAGAAAAAGAGTCGATTATATTCATCATGCAAGCCTTACCTGACTGTGAAGATTATCCTCGATGATCTGGATAGGTGATCGACGAAGAGAGAGAGTGAAAAGTTGGGATTCAACTGTTACGTCAGATCGTGTCCAAGTTGGTGAGAAACAAACATGCGCTGCCTGGGCTGTGTATGATTCTGACATCTTCCATCCTGTCGTCCTCGAGGAAGACCTCGTGGTGCGTCCCCAGAAAGTGATAGCCACCAATACCAACGCACCGCGACTGCCCAAGACCTATGCCCATCATCAGAGTTCACAGCTTCTGTACTACGTCGATGTACCAGGCCGAGAAAGGAATCCGGCAACGAAAGAAGTTGCCGCTGAGGCCCTGTTGACGCCTGCGTCATGGTGAAAATTTTGTGATGAGGCCTCTGGTCCTTTACAGGGTAAACAAGAGCAGACGATTCCGACAACATCAACATCCATGATGATCAGCACCTGCAACGACATGAGATACATTTAAGTTTCTGCTATCAACGGACAGAAAAATTGTACTCACCCAGTCTGTGCAAACATATCTAGTATATTTCGTCAGAGGGACCGGAGAGGAACGTTAATCTTAGCCTCACCTCGAGGATGTCTTCGTAACCGTGATCCCTTTCTTTGCGCAGCGTGAGATCTCGTTCGACGGCAGAGAAAATGAGACTGAGACGTTCTTTGGGTCGGATGGCAGCTTCGGTCCGGAGAGAAGATGGACCAGAGTCGCCACTTTCCATTGGTACGGATCTTCAACCCAGTAATACGGCTGTCAAGGAGAGGTCAATCAATGTCAAGACGACGAGTGCGCTAGTGTACTTTGCTGATTCCACTCTCGGTTTTCTCGCAACCCGCTCTTTCTCGTGCGACAGCTCTTCGTCATCCTTGGTTCCCAAGGCGGGGAACTTACGCTTTAGCTCGACGAACTGGAGCCTTTTCTCCCAGACCTCGACGGCTTGTTGGGCATTTTCCTTCTTCAAGTTTTCGCGCGCTACGAGTGTCTTGGCCAGCTCCAACGACTGGGCGAGCTCGGACTGTAAACGCAACAGTTTGTCCGAAGATGTCGCCTGTGACGCTCGGGTCTTTCGTACGAACTTGATTTCGCGGCGGCGGAAGCATATATACGATTCGTTGATGGCATCCGCCTCATCGTACTAGACACCGATCAGTAAGAAGTAATGGCGTGTAAAGCATACGTACGTTAAGAATTTGGATTATTCGATGTCCACCTCTTTCGATCCGGCGTTCTCTCCAGTACGGATAAATCGCCTTCGCTACACGTGACCACTGAGCAGGGGGCGCTATCCAGCACGGGACAATAAAGCTGGCAAAGAAGGAGGAAGGTAGGGGTGATGAAAAAACGTCTTGATAGTCGGAAAACGGAGGAAACGCCATTCCGGAGTCGAGTCCCTGAAGTCGGATCGTCAGTGAGCACCTTGTCCATCTACTGTTGGACGCGGAACATACGTGATGGAGAAATTCAGTCTTGTCGTGGGTCACCTTCTCGAAGATGCCCATTACAAGCTCGAACTCGTCTTCCATGATTGTAACAGCTTGTGCAGACTCCGGCTCCTTGCCCTTTGCCTTCGCGCTTCGTTGGGGGCAGGAGCGGGTGGTAGCACCCGATACAGAGATCGCGCCTTGAGCGCTAGTCCCCTCTCCTCGCGCTTCCTCGTAGACTCGTGACCAGTCTAGCTTCCTCGTTGTTGCGGTCGAGCCATTCCTTGTCACGCTCATCCATGTAGTAGGTGTCGCGTTATTGTGGGAAAAAATGGCATTCCGCCGTACTATTACTTCCGAGTCATACATGAGTTGTCGAGACGTAGATACATGAAAATTTGAAGGACGAAAATAAAAGACGATACGAACTCAATCGCAAAACGAATTCGACAGGCGACAAAGGGAGTCACTGCGCTCACTAGTCTCAAGAACAATTCCGTCAAAAAAAGTGCTGATCAACTGGTATTCACGCGCGACGTTCCTAACACGAGATTGATCGAGAGCTGGAATTCCCGGGAGCAGTGTCTGTTGCGCTAAGGCGCGCATCTCGACCACTGTCTGAAGTGGAGCATATAAGTTGTCATATATGAAATGATGGAACGTACTTACCCAGGCGAGCACAAAGGTGATCGATCTGATCTTCTCGATGTTGAACAGCATCACGCTGCTCCACATCACCTGAGGTTCCCTGCGATGGGTAATACTGCGAGGATTGCAAGCCGAGTTCGCAATGAAAGCGTGTGAGTTTTTGTTCATGAGGGTTTCGAACAACATGAGGCGAGTTGCTTCGTTGGCAAACCAAGCGATCTGCCCTGCGTCCGATTGGACGTGCCAGAACGAGTATCCGATCGTTTCATCCCACTTGGTGGACCTTTCTATCATGGTTGCGGTGAATCCTTGAGGGGTATGAAAGAGTGTCGACGGGAAAATGGAAAAAAGATGGTCGCTGTCGAACGTCGGGTTGTGGGTACACAACATAGAGTCGATTGCATGCCATACGAGCGTCAGGTACGACAATCCGACGTCGCGGAGCTAGATACACATTAGATTAGATACGAGAATAGTACAAACTACTTACCTCGTTTGAAACTAACTCTTTGAACGCGCTGCCCATGTCCAAATCGGGGTAATGCTTTTCAGCAACGTCCCGTATGATCGCGTCGATTTTCTCGGTCGGGATCTTCAACCTGTTGGCGACGAGGGACTCCAGGGGGATTTCGCTGAACAGGATTCCTTTAGCGAGGGAACTAGCACACTCCGCCGCTACGATGGACCAAGAATCCGCGTGGCCGAAAAGCAAAGAAGATATAAAACCTTAAGGTAGTGCGTTTAGTAGGCAGTCTGAGACACGCCATCAAATGGGACTTACCAGGCACGTCGGAGAAATCCAATGTCGCCGCGTCGGCGTTCGGCGGGGAACCATTGTCGCTGTCCCGGTCCGGCGAATTGATTAGCGTTTCACTTCGAGTCGCGACAGACTCGAGCTCTTCTATGTGGTCCCTCCACTGTGGATCCAGTGGATGCGCCGCCATCATGGGGTGAGATCGACAAAGACTTCGATTATCGATGGGCCTCCAGGCCTTTTGTTCGAGCGCGGAGCTCGAAGCGGTTTCACACGATTAATTTCACACGATTTTCCGCCGTATGGACAATATGAAATTCCAGGGGTGAGTCACTGTATCTGACCGAGACAGTTACCCCGAATCATTGACCAACCGGCCAGAGCAGGTTACCTGTGCTAATCCGACTCGAGTTTGACGTGGAGCCTAATACGCGGGATTTGTACGTCCGAATCAGCTCGTTATCATGTCGTGGGCTTGGCGATTGATTTCAAATGTGACTGGTGACCGTTTGACGTATTCTTGTAGACTTCAAGGGTGCACAACGTATTACGTCTCAAGCTTCAAGGTGCTTTCCCTTTCCCGAAGCGGGACACGGCGGCTGTGCGGGGGGACGGCTCATCATGCTTCGTATGTATTACGTCTCAGATCTCAGGGTGCTTTAATATATATATAAATTCATGATGCCGTCTGCCGCTACTCGAGCAACACGTCTACGAACTCGGCAAACGATCCAGAGACTTGATCAGGTGGTGACCCGTTCGACCTTCCTTCGTCTCCTGATCGATACTTGCCCGTTTGCACTGCCCGTTCAAACGCGGTTAGTACACGGGAACGGATGGTGTGATATATCGGGTAAATAATATGAACGTACCCAGGACACGCCAGAGACTGAGTTCAACGGCGCCCTCACCTAGATCTGCATGCACATCGTCGCCTATCACTGCGATGCCTTCCCAGCGGTGCGGAGGTTGAGGCGAGGCAGGACCATGGAGATCGCGTTCGAGATCCCGCAGCACGGTCTCGAAGAAGGCGTGCGTGGGCTTCCCGACGACCGTTGCGGACGTTCGCGCGGCGTCCTCGAGCGCGAGCACGAACGGGCCTAATTTAAGGGATAGGGCGTGGTCAGAGGCTTCGATAGAGCACGCTTTGTGTAGGGCGATGAGCGGGGCGCGGTGGGGGCTGGATGGTGTTGCGCCGCCCGAGTGGTGGGCTTGAGATGGTGGGGTCGGGGCATCTCGGGGTCTGTCCTCGCCGACGAGGATCCGGAAGGCAGCGTTGAGATCAGTGTGTAGTCCGAGTCGAGCACGTCGAAGAGCCGATTTAAGACTCTTTGGAATTCAGCCAGAAAGTGATACTGATTCGGATAAAGAAACAATTTGAGTCAAACCTGAAAGTATAAGCTTAAGCTAACCGAGTCTAGCTAAAGAGACAGAAACATAGCGGCGCCCGCGCCAGTCCCCGACTCCGACAAAAAGAGACGTCAAACATTTCATTACATAATTACCATAGTCCAGACCACTCAGTGCGCACTGCGCACCATTACCTGATCGCCTTCAGAGGTACGTATCGAGCTTGTTCCTGTTCCTGCTGCTATCACATATTGACAATCGTTACTTCCTTCTTCAAGCCTTCAGGCCGTCCAGATCGTGAACTTCAGTGGCAAATCAAAAATCATGCTGTAAAACAGCCATACTTACGCATATGCCGGCAAGCTCCGACGCCGGATGCAAAGCACTTCGGATGCAGAGGGCGTAAATGAAAGAATGGAAGTCACGTACCACAGCCCCAGGTCTCGTTAGTACGTCTAAGGGAACATGCACCAGCAGAGGGCGATTGGCTACTATGGGCACGGGTAGCCCCGTGCCCCATAAGTCCGCACAGCACAGGCATGTGCTACAGCAAAGATGGCGAAAGCCTTAGCTTGGCTCATATCACGCCTTCATGTGTAAAAGGAAGACGGGTGCGTTGATAGCCGGTCGCTGCCTCCGC
>JBBPOM010000694.1:0-19840 GCA_038091455.1 Leccinum uliginosum | reverse complement strand
ACTGGCCAGAGAAGTGGAGGAGAGGCGGAGGGCGCAGAACAAAGAGAGCGGGGGGTGGGGGTGTACGATTATGTAGCTGCTTTATGATAACGTGTGGATGGCGGACCAATGTGAGTCGTTCAGACCACCGACCAACTTGTTGATACGACATATATAGTGTCCCTCCCAGGATGTCACGCGACCATCAGAGTTTATCGAATGCTCGAATAGATCATCCAATAAAGAGTCCCACCGTGACAAACAGATCCCGACTGAACTAAAAGTCAGTCACAAAGGCGTGTTGAAAGTCGGCTTGGACGGCGGCATAACGAGGGGGGTAATGTAGAAAATCATATCGACATTGATCGCACAAAGTAACTCAGTAGTGCTCGGTCACCGTCAGAAGGGGGAAATGACGGGGTACCTCAAGTATGTGGGATTGAACGAGGGAACGCACTTGAGCTTTCCGAGTCATTCCGAGTGCGCAGGTACTGGATAATCCTCAGGTTTTCTTTTTCCTCGTTGGACGCCGCAAGTCGGTCATGGAGTTCCTCAACGGTATTCTCGAGAAGGCTTGCAACTTGTTGCTATGCTTGTGGCTAATCCAAACGGCTGTTGACATAGGCATACTAGGCAGGTGCACGGCGGGCTTGATGCGCATCTTGCACACACAGCGACTGGACTATGTTCAATTCGGGATCTACATTTTTAGCACACAAGTACCGGATTTCCCATAACTCCCGAAGCATGCGTCTGTCCGAGTCGAAGTTAGAGAAGCAGAGTACAATAAAAACGCCGTGATCTCACGTGGTTCTCGGATGAAGTACAGTGATATATGTTCAAAGTCACGGTAGTGTGAAGGATGCATATCGAAAATATTTCGATGGGTAATCGCCTTGCCTAGTACAACGACCAGTCATAGTGTTCCGACTCGGACTCGCAGAAGATCAAGGTGCGGACCTGTCTGGGATGCCAGTGGATGACGGGCCTGCGTTGTAATGTCCCAGAATGAGACTATGTAAATAAAGGTTGGTTTCCGACTGCCGCTGTCAGTGACGTATTTACAGACTTTCAACCAGCTAGCTGTTAGTACAAGCCTCGCCTTCAACGGGTAGTATAGTGTGTTCAATCATCGTTGAAACTCAACGTTCGTGTCACATCTTTTACCACAACCGTAGATATCTCTGGACACTCGTATTGGAAGGTAAAATTTCTCTCGTGCAAGCTTCGGGCCAGCAGAGTCTGCAGAGATCACCTTCAAATCAGACTTTTGTACGCGCTCAATGAGCAGCTTTTTGAGTGCTTAGGATTACGAAAATACTGCATATAGCTCAAGGACCCTGCTTGGGGCTTAATATCCGAGCCAATCAGAGCTTGGAAAACGAACAGAATCTCACTCGGCTGTCTTATGTTCAAACAACTTTGAGCTGCTTCCTGGCAGATAAGTTCCGGTGTGTATCGGCTCGCTGTGCCGATCATCGAAATAAACGCATCGGGCCGACTCCCGACTTGGGCGGTGGCGGTGTCAAATGCCCATGAACGTTCAGCGCAGGCGTGGGAAGCCCGTGGTCGCCTCATTGAGGCTATTGAACTTGTTGCTCTCAGAATTTCGACATGATTACGACCCTCCTTGCTTTCTTACATCGTCTCCTTGGCCTCTTCTTCCTAATACTCCGACCTCGGGAAAAAAAGAGACTGATCAATTCGCAATTGCATTCATCAGATAGAAATGAATGCGAACATGTCTTCATAACGCGTGCGGCTAATTCAGTGGCGGCATCACTGGGGGGGTGGCTAAAATACCTGTTCAGACATCCTTGCCTCAGGCGTTGCGTGCGGCCTTCGTCGGCTGCCTGCAGGGTTCCATGTTATTGTAGAAGTCGACGGCGACATCATGCAAACATCGAACGAACCTATAATGGCATGCGAGGATAGGGTAGACTGGGATGAAGAGATTCTCTTGTCCGTGGCCATTTCATAAATCCATACGCGACTTTCACTGAACAACACTGAAGGCCATCGAATCCGTCGTCTTCTATCTTGTTCAGCGTCTACGCATCGTTCGAACACGGACCGAGGCTCGGAAACGGAGAACTTCTTCGTCAATTTACGATTACCGTAGGAGAAGTGCTCGATCTGAATGAACCTCTTCAGCGTGAGCAAATCCAATTCATTCCATGCCCTTTCGTTGACCTCTCCTTGTAGCCATCGACTCTGCTGCGCAGAAGGATGACATTTTACCGTCGCTTTCGTCCATCAGAATTATCAGCGAACGACGCGTCTGTGAAATAAACGAACCTTGCCCTAAAATCCATGTGAGCAGACTTTTGAAAAAAAAAAAGCAGCATTGCCATAGTCTAAACTTATGATGATAGCCACCGGAGCCAGATGCAATGAAGGCGCTGGAACAGCTCACTGACGAAGGACACAATGCTCTCGTCCGTTACCACTGGCTACAGGACCAAGTAGATCTTGACGCGGCCGTCAGGACTTTCGAGCATGTTCAGGAAATGTGCCCTCTAGATCACCCCAATCGCTCAGCCGTGTTATTCAATTTGGCTAACGCAAAGTTTATCGACTGCCAAACCAAAGAGTTGTACCTTGAACTAGACGTGCCAATCGGGTTGTTTCGGGACGCTCTCCGACTTCGGGGTAATGATCATCCAGATTACTGCACAACCGCACTTGGACTTAGTTTTGTGCTGCTTTCCCGTTTCCAAAGGCGAGGGGACGAGATCGACACGGAGGAAGTGATGGATCTACTGACGGAAGTGGTGGAGGTCTCCGCGGTGGAGAGTTATGCATACCGAGCAGTGCTCTTCGCATTGCGGGTGGTCGAGGCTTCACTGTCCATGCAGGTAGCAGATGCTGGATCATCCCAAACAGAGGAAGCAAATCTCGACGAATCGATACAGAGGTCGCAGGACAGACTACACAATTTGTCGTCTAAGAACCCTCGCCGACCTGCACTACTCGCTAGCCTTGGGATGCTGTTATACGAACGGTTCGAACAGAACGGCAACCTTGCTGACATCAATGACGCAATATTGACGTCGGAGAATGCCATGAACCTGACGTGCGATAGCCATCCCGACATGCCATCTCGGTTGAAGGACCTCGGATACTCGTTATTTCTTCGCTTTGAGCGCCTTGGGGACGTCGCGGACATAAACAGGTCCATCATGATGTTAGAGGAAGCCGTCACTCTGATGCCCGATAGCCATCCTGACAAAGCAGCTCTGTTGAGCAACCTTGGGAACTCAGTACTGAGGCGCTTTCAAAGCCTCGACGAGCTCACGGATATAGATAGGGCCATCTCAGTGGGGGAGAAGGCGGTCTGTCTGACGCCCGATGGCCATTCTGACAAGCTTGCTTCGTTGAGCAACCTCGGGAGTTCGTTATTGACCCGCTTCGAGCGGCTTGACAACCTCGCCGATGTAAACAAATCCATTTCAATGTTCGAGCAGGCACTCCATCTAACACCTGAGGATCATCCCGTCAAGTCATTTCTTTTGGCCAACCTCGGGAACTCTTTATCTCGTCGCTTTAATCGCCTCGGCGACCTGGAGGATATACAAAGCTCCATCTCGATGTTCGAGCAGGCGATCTGCCTGATGCCCAATGGTCATCCTGGCAGGTTAGCTCTATTGAACAACCTTGGGCAATCATTATCGACTCGCTTCCAGCACATGGGCGACCTCGCAGACCTATATAGGTCCATCTCAATGGGAGAGGAGGCAGTCCGTCTGACTCCAGATGACCATCCCAACAAACCAGCTTGGTTGAACAGCCTTGGGACCTCATTGCTCCGTTGCTTTGAGTTCGTTGGCGACCTCGCGGATATAAAGAGATCCATTTCGATGTTCGAGGAGGCAGTCGGTTTGACACCCGAAGGCCATCCTGAGAAACCAACTCGGTTGAACAACCTTGGGAACGCGTTGTTTTGCCGCTTTGGGCGCCTTGACGATCTCGCAGATCTAAACAATTCCATTTCAATGTATGAGCAGGCACTTCATCTAACACCTGGGGACCATCCTGACAGGGCAGATTGGTTGACCAACCTCGGGAGCTCGTTATCTCGTCGCTTTGAGCGCCTTGGCGACCTCATGGACATCAACAGGTCCACCTTGATGAATGAGGAGGCGGTGGATCTGACGCCCGACGGCCATCCTGCCAAGCCAGTTCGGTTGAGCAGCTTCGGGAACTCGTTGTCTCGTCGTTTCCAACGCTTTGGTGACGTCGCGGACATAAACAAGTCCATTTCGATGTTCGAGGTGGGAGTCGGTGGGGTGCCCGATGACCATCTTGAGAAACCAGTTTGGCTGCAGAACCTCGGGAACGCATTATGGAGTCGCTTTGAACACCTCGGCGACCTTGCCGATATGAACAGGGCCATCTCAATGAACGAGAAGGCAGTCCATCTGACTCCCGAGGCTCATCCTGGTATGCCAGCTCGTTTGAGCAACCTCGGGAACTCGTTATGTGCTCGCTTTGAGCGCCTCGGTGACCCCATGGATATAAATAGGTCCATTTCAGTGGGAGAGGATGCAGCTCGTCTGACTGCAGACGATCATCCTGACAAGGTGGCTCGGTTGAACAACCTCGGAAATTCATTGTTTCGTCGTTTTGAACATCTTGGTGACCTCGCGGATATAGATAGGGCCATTTCGATGAAAGATGAAGCTCTCCGCTTGCTTCCCGATGGTCATCTTGACAAGCCATCTCTGCTGAACAACCTCGGAAGCTCCTTATTGAGTCGCTTTGAACACTTTGGCATTCTAGTGGACATAAACAGATCTCTGTCATTGGAGGAGGAGGCAGTCCGTCTGACACCCGATGGTCATCCTGATAAGCCATCACGTTTGAGCAACCTCGGAAACTCATTATTGACTCGCTTCGATCGCCTTGGCGAGCTTGCGGATGTGGATAGGTCCATCTCGGTGGGGGAGAATGCAGTTTCTCTGACTCCAGACGGACACCCTAACAAGCCAGCCCGATTGGGCAACCTTGGGAGCTCGTTATTCCGTCGGTTTAAACATCTCGGCAGCCTCGCAGATATAGAGAAGGCCATATCGATGAAAGAGATGGCAATCTGTTTGACTCCCGACAACCATCCTGACAAGCCATCTCTGCTGAACAACCTCGGAAGCTCGCTATTTCACCGCTTTGAGCGCCTCGGCGACCTCGGCGATATTGCCAGGTCCATTTCAATGCAGGAAGAGGCACTTGGTTCTATTCCTGATGGCCATCCCAACAAAACGCTTGTATCTACAAACCTCGGGGACGCATTCATGTCGCGCTTTCAGCACACTCATGATACTTCCGATCTATCTGCTGCCCAATCTCATTTTGCAATCGCCAGTCGTGCTTCTATAGGTCCGGCTTCCACCCGCTTTCGTGCTATTCGTGGCTGGATTTCCTCACTTCAGGGAAATCCTCTGGTTCTCCTTGATGCATATGCTACTGCCATCGACCTTCTTCCACAGTTGGCATGGATCGGACACCCCCTCATAGAGCGTCATCGTTTACTTGTTGAAGCAGCTGATGTGACGCGAGATGCAGCCGCAGCCGCACTCAAAGCTGGTTATCCTGAACTGGCTGTCGAACAGCTCGAGCAAGGGCGTTCCATCGTGTGGACTCAATTCCTTCAGCTTCGCGATCCAGTTGATGAACTTCGGGTCGATCATCCTGCCCTTGCTCATCAATTTCAGCATGTCTCCAGAGAGCTGGAGCATGCAAGTTCTCGTGATCACCCCATGTTCCAACAGCTCGCCAATAACAACTCGACAACTCACACGCGCTCGCTTGAGGACGACGTCCAAAGACACCATAAACTTGCCATGAGACGAGACAAGCTCCTTGTTGAAATACGATCCTTGCCTGGTTTCGATAGATACTTGCTCCCAAAGACCATCAAGCAACTTGCTGGCTTGGCGAACTCTGGACCAGTGGTCTACCTGAATGCCAGCAAACATCGATGCGATGCATTCATTGTCACGGCGGGACTAGAAAAAGTCGTTCCTGTCTTTTTTCCTAATGTTAGCTATCAAGCTGTGGTACTGATGCAATGTTTATTGCTCAAGCGCAACCTTCCTGTTGTTTCACGCGAAGAAATTCTGGCGCTCATGCCTTCAGAAGACGCTCTTATGCCCCAGGCCAATCTCGATACATTATTAAGAGATTGTATTGAAGACCGTGGCAGAGAAGGCGCCGCACTTTATATTGAGGGAGACTCTTCCGAAGACCGACTGCGGCGGATTCTTGCATTTCTGTGGAAGAGGGTCCTTAGACCTGTTCTGGAGGCACTCGGCCTTTCGGTCTGTGCCCTTTCTCGATGACAGCTTCCATGTTTTCTGACTGTTCTTAGACTCCCCCATCTGGGACAGAGAAGATGACCCATATCTTTTGGTGCCCGACTGGGCCATTTAGCTTTCTGCCAATACACGCCGCCGGTCTCTACGGTGCAGCCGAGGCGGGCGAGAAGCTTTCTGACTTTGTTATATCCTCCTACATACCAACTCTGAGTGCTCTTGCACCATCGACTCTGAACTTCTCGAATGATCTCCCATCTGCTGTTCGCCTCCTTATTATTCCTCAGCCACCAGAGGACGGGCAGATGAGGCTTCCCTGCGTTGAGGAAGAAATTGATTGCATAAAATCACTCTCGGTCAAGTATGGTCCCGTCAGAATGCAGGATTCCCATGGCACGGTCGAAGATGTCATGGAGAAGATGGCGAACGCCGACTGGGTCCATTTCGCCTGTCACGGCGTGCAAGATCTCAATAAACCCCTCGACAGTGGGCTTTGCCTCGCGAACCATCGTCGCTTGACACTCTCGGACATCATCCGATTATCACGCCCTCCAGGCGGTCTTGCCTTTCTTTCTGCCTGTCAGACTGCACGAGGAGACGAGAAGCTGTCAGAGGAATCTGTCCACCTGGCTGCTGGGATGCTTCTGGCTGGTTACAATAACGTGATCGCGACAATGTGGTCAATAATGGACCATGACGCGCCCAAGGTGGCCAAGGACGTATACGAGCATCTCTTTCGGGACCGCAAGGTTCCCGACAGTACGGAGGCTGCGGAGGCATTGCATTGGGCTGTCCAGCGGCTCCGCGAGTCTGGCGTGCCTTTCTCCTCGTGGGTTCCTTTTATCCACGTTGGTAGATAGATGGTATGACGATATAAGTACCCTGTTGATCGAGAGCATTCTGCGCGCCCTCGCTTCTCTATACATAGGATGGGATAAAACTGGCTGACTACATATATCATATTTACGAACGTAAACATTTGTCGGCTTATGGTTCCTGGTATTGTTTGCCGCTCTGAAAATCCGCTTTCCTTTCATTCCCACTCTCCCGGTCAAGCTGAAGGCCACCGTGGCAACAACATCGATGCGGTCTGTAACTTTCTGCCCCATCGTCCGGTACGACCAGCCGAGCCGACCGACGAAAGCTGACAAGGCACCAACGGACCGACTTCCGATTCAGACTTACGTTGATTAGGATTGAGAATTTACATCTACTGGATCACTTCTCACAGTAAGATGACTTCGCTTCATCACCTGTTCGTTTCGGATGACCTCTTGCGAACTCATTTTCTCCCTCTAAGCTGGCTGATGTGACTTGAATTACTTATGGAGAACCTGATTTTTTACTTTTCTATTTTTCCACGGCAAGATCATTCAAGCGGGAATGTACTTAGTAACTACAGCCTAGCGCGGACTGGATCTCACAGAATATATCTGACCGCTCTAACTTTACACTTCTAGTGTTGCCTAATGATACATATTATATGGAAAGCGAAGACAAGCACGCCATCTGACTCGCGACAACAACACATTACACCATGTCGAGGATAGCGATCCGCCAGCTCGTCTTCCGCCATGAATGATCGTTCGGAAACCTACTCCTCACGTACCGCACGCACAGCCTCCCTGACAGCTCGTCCCAATCTTGCGCATCGCACGCCACAGAGCCGCCCGTATCGGGCCCCAGCTCGTCGTGGTCGACCAATATTCTGTCGATCTTACGGTCCTCGTCGCCCGGGGCAGGGATCATTGCTGTTTCGATGAGATGTTTAGCGCCCATGGGGCTGGTAGGGTGCGAATAAGGGAAACGCAGTGGCCAGAATATCCTCTGCGGGGTGAAGACGGAAGGAAACCTGGTACTGTAAGGTGTCGGTGACTTGAACTGGGTGGACAGTACGTCGGTAAGATCACTTGCTAACGACCAAAAGAAGGGAAGTACACACTTCGTAGCTGGCTATCTTCTTCGCATGTTCTGGACTGTCTATCTCTGGGTATATGAATTTGACCTTGCCTTCGTATAGTGTCACGATGGCTGCTTCGTGGAAAACGCGTAGTATTCGGCCAAAAGAGATCGTCTCGGGAACGTGCTTCCACACACTCGGGAGTCTGAACGGTAGTGACTGGAACCCGGATGTCAGAACATCATCAGAAATATCGTACGCAGCCATCAGGCGCGTGGTTATGAGCAGTAACCTGGGTCGCTTCCCAGACAGCCGCAAGTCATAGCGAATCTGAAACAGTGAAGGGTAAGTGGTAGCCAACAACCAGATACAGACTGCTTTACCATCAACCTCCCATCATGCCCAGGAGGGCAATCAATTTCTGCAACGACATCCTTGACTAGCTTAGTATAGTCTTCATTGAGTTTCATAATTCGGATCATGTGTTTGCGGTCTTCTGTGATCCACCCATAGACCAAGTAATCCCCAGCGACGGTATGGTTCCTCGTCGACACCGTGGTATTTACTGTGTACGTGATCTTGATTGACGGCGTCTTGGTATCTAGGTGGCAAATCGCAAATGTACGGCTAAAAATAACAATACCTTTTAAATAGGTCCATGACAGGACGCGGTAACATAGTACTCACTCGGACTTGACAAACGTTCGCAAAAGCATGAGGTCGTCCCCTCGCGAAGACTTGTACGGGCCGTCTCGCGGTCGGATGTGTAACCAACACATGTCACTCTGCAGCGTCACCGAAGTCGGAGAGGAAGTCCCGTCAGGCGTGCTCGAAGACCCCATTCTCGGTGGCTTGAACAAGCAGATATTGGAGTGCCGAGTGGGGTTTAGCAACCGGCTGTGAAAGAGGAGCACAAGCCAGTCGCTGCCGGGAACGAACTTGATTCCCTGGAATACTCCAGGAAAGTCGAGCGGGAAGGAGTAGCTACGGACGGGTCTGAGCGCATCTCTGGAGAACGCGGCGTCGATGCGTGCGGTGGTGACGAGCTGGTGTCGGATCGCGCTCGTTGGGGTGTGTCCGAGATGGGGGTAGCTCTTTGCCAAGAAGTGGTGTTTGGAAAGGGCTCTGTTCCAGACATAGCGATACTGAGAGTACTCGAAAAGCGTCTTGCATGTCTGATCCGACCACACACGAAGAAGAAGGTCAGTCAACATTAGAAATGGTTTTCTACAGCAAGATTACTCACAAGGCTTAAACTTACGACGTCGATGGGCGACAATAAGCTCATGATGATGAACCACACATCCGCCGCGAGTTCAGCCACTGCAGGTGCCTTCGAGCCCGATCCTTGATCGTTGCGCTCGTTGAAAGTGCCAGTCATCGTCGTGCAGGTGAAATTGGCTTGAAAGTTGAGAACTTCCGGTTCCCAACGAATGCGCCCGAGCCATTTTTACCGCCTTTGTAGGTTTTGCGAGTGTGTGCTTTGCTAGCTCGGTCCGAATGATTCGTCAGGATAGCGCCATACTTTCCCGGCAAGCGAGCCTGCGAAATTTCCATCCGGGGATCCCGATTCCCGACGCGTCAAAGCCTCAAAGGTTCACAGTGACACGTTCACATGCCAAGTCCAAACCGCAACATCGCGGCCAATTTCCGGTCAAACACATTCGTTTTTCGTGTCGGTCAAGTATCCTTAACTGTAGCCAAGTCAGGTTAAGAGAAGGTTAGTATCACCATGGCTAGGCTGGCTGTCGTGGTCGAGCGAGACGACTCCGGTCAAGTATCCAAAATACCTGTCGAGCTGAAGGCAACACAACACAATGGCAATTCCACTGCTTTCGACAAGGTGAGAAACTCAAATAATTGATCACCATCAATCAGTGCGAGATATTCCAAAAGGGTTTGGTTGCTGAGTTTCTGCGTTACTATAGACGCTCCGTAGAGTATCTTCATCGCCCTGGAAATCGAACGCCACCTCCGTAGGATTAGGCTCCTTGTACCACATTCTCTCAGACCTATTCCTTCCGGCTGGCTATCCCGCGAGCGTTTCTCCAGGTAAAAGCACTTTTCTTCTTGAGTAAAAAAATGGAATCCGATAACGCCATTCTGGATATTTCAGATTACCTCGAGTGCGTGTGTCGTGCCTGCTCCGGAGATAGTTTCGATGTGTGCTCAAATGTGAATGAATGATCTGTTGGCAGATATCAAATCTACAATGCTTTGCAAGCGTTTTGTAACTCGCTCTCAGGGCTTTTGGCCTCCAGGGGTGCCCTGGAAGGTATATATATATTTACCACTGTGCCGGCCAAATATGCTCATTCTTACATCAGGGGTTGGCGTCGGTGACGCGTCCGCATCGGCAACCTACGCTCTTCTATTGACCGTACTAAAGGATGTCTTCTCCCGGTTAACCAGTGAGTCACTTTAATTCTCCACGGGAAACTGGGTTAACGTTCATCCCTAGCCATCTTCGGTGCATATTATTTCGGAACATCACTTTACCCCGAAACCAAAACATTTAGATATCTTGCGGACGTTTTCAACAATACCTCCACGGTATTGGACACCATTGTACCATTCATTGGATCGATTGATCCTTCAAGATATTGTTCTGCTTTCCCATCCAGCGCTACGTTGCAGATAATTGCACTGTGTCTGAGCGGTGGCATGAGGTCTCTTTGCATCCTCGTAGCAGGTGGTTCGAAGGCCGCACTCACAAACCATTTCGCGTCGCCATTGACTGGGAAGGGCGACGTGGGCGAAGTGAGTGCGAAGGATGCTAGTCGCGAGACTGTTGTTGGACTTTCGGGGATGTTGGTAAGAATTGGTTTGTCGTCTGGATCACTTTATTAATAGACTGCAGCTGGGAACCCTGCTTATACCCTACGTCAACACACACGCATTGACGTATACGATTCTCTTCGTTCTAGTCGGAGCTCACCTGTTTTTAAACTATTTCGCTGTTCGTTCTGTGGTTCTGCGCACGCTCAATAGGCAGCGGGCGTGCATCCTCTGGACTAGCTTCAAAACGCCGGATGGAGAACTGAACAAGGGCGCGCTGAGCCCTGCTATCGTTGCTTCCAAAGAGGCTCTATTCGGGTCTCCCTACAACTTACGGGATGCCTCTACACAAAAGACGAGAACTATCGGTCGATGTGTTCTTGGAACTTCTTTTCGGAACGTCACGACCCAATGTGCTATGGAGCACATTGCATCTGCACTACACGTGTTCGAAGACGAACGATACACGATATTTATAGCCCATGGGAACAAACGTGTTTTGCGCCGAGCTGACACCACTGCGTTGGTCTGCTTCAAGGAGGGATACCTCCCAATGGATCAGCTTCAGGCATGGATCCATGCCATCGAAGTCGCGCGACAGATATCGTTATTGTTCCATTCGGGACAGAGTGCCGATCTGGCGGACGTCCTGCGCTCGACGCTGCAAGAGGCTCGCAAAATGCTACCCAATTTCATTCAGTCCTTAGCTGAAGCAGGGTGGGAGACGAAAGACGATTCGATGATGTTCGGATCCCCTGCTCACTTAACATTGGGGATCATAGATCAGGATCATGATCAGGGTCTGGACGTGCATGGTGACAATGCGGATAAGAAGGACCGTTGATTATCTTCTTACCAGAATGTGTCAGTACGTTTCGGTATGGAACCTGCTGTTTTACTCGATAATGACCGTGCAATTCTCGCTGTATATTCAGTGTTGCAATGTTTTTCCCGGCGATGTTCAAGTTGCTGATTGGCGTTTGGCTCGGAAACAACTGATGGCACGGCAATTCTGTTGCAAAGCGCGACTGAGATATGCTATTACGCAATTCATATCCGAATCAGCATGCAATCTGAACCTCGTTCTTTGGGTCGGTCACTTCCAAGGCCGGTGTTCACAGCTCAGTTGAGATGGTTTACGCTCAACGCCTCAACCACTCAGAAACGGGTTCCTGCCGTGATAATGCCAAGCTGGTAAACCCCGTCTCTTGGCAACCTCCCAAAAAGATGAAACAGCGAAGTCGACCTTCCGGTATTATAAAATCTAGATCAGAGAGAGAGACAGACCTTCCAAGTACCCACAATGTCCTCCCTCTTCAAACGGCACCGCTACTTTGTGGTGATCCCGCTGTTCACCGCATTCATATGGTTCTCTACCCTGCTCGCGATGTTGCTCACCTGGCTCATTACCGGACGCCCCAAATACGTGTCCACCCAGGTCGCCGTGGTCTACATCTCCGACGTCGGCGCGTCCTACCTGAAACCCCTCTTTGTGACGGCGTGTTGCATCACCGGCGTCGGCTTCGTCCTCTCCCTCTCGATCGAGCGTCTCCTACGACACAGCGGGCGTCTCCCCGTCGAGCACCGCAAAAGGGAACGCGTCTTTGGCCGACTGTCTATCGTGGGAGCGGTCATCGCCCTGCTTGGGCTTGCATTTCTGTCCGGGTTCGACACGGGACGCTACCCCACTCCGCACCTGTGCTTTCTGCTTGTGTTCATCGTCGGCGTGTCGCTCTCTGCCATTTTCACCGTCATCGAGTTTCGGTGGCTGTCGCACGACTATGCAGAAGTCAAGAAGCTCCGGATGGCGTACGTTGCAAAGGCGGCGATTGGGTTGACCCTGATCGTGCTGGCGATCGTGTTCGGGGTGACGTTGTTCGTCGACCAGAACGTGGGCGGGGTGGTCGAGTGGTCAATCGCGTTTGGATTCACGTTATACCTGTTGACGTTTGTATACGATTTGCGGATGGCCCATAAGGTGGCGCATGTGGAGGAGGCGGTCCAGCAGGAGATGTCGGAGAGGGCGTGATGAACGAAGGGTCCTTCCTCGGGACAAAACAGACTCCCACTTTGCAGGGGCGTGTTTGCGTGGGTAGGATTGCGACACTATATGTTAGTAGTTTGGTCGCCAACGATCACTGTTTCATAAACGATACGAAGCAATATATACCCATTCTCTAGGCAACGTGTTTGAGACGTGGAAAGCGCGTTGTGCATTCGTACAGTTATATACACGCGAGCGGGCACAGCATATATACGGAAGCAGCCGACTCCACCTGGGAATGGATGAGTAAGCTAGTACCCAACGTTTGAAATTTCAACGGCGGTCTTCTGCTTCACAACGCTCCTGCACCAGGCTCCACGGTGATGGACGTACGAATAATTGATGTACTAGTTAGTGCCTCAGTTGTTCGTACGTCCGAATCACTTCGCGTTGGGTCACGGAAGGGATCTGCAGAGAAGTTCCATCAGACAATGGTGGCACGGTGCGTCACGACTTGGAACAGGTGTTGGCAATGGACTTACTCCCTTCAGTGAAACCATCTCGTGGGGTGTCCAATGTCCATTCTGGTAGTACTGGGGGACACGAACGAGATCGAACAATCTGAACAGAATGCATTGCAGTGAGATGGCGCTCAGCATTCAAAGGTAGAGCGAGTGCAGGGGAGCGGCGCCGGTGGACTGAATTTATCTCGCGTCCCTTCTCGCTGCTTGTCTGCTCAGACGTCTCTCGTCAGACTGCATTCCCATAATTCCAAATCGCACACACAAATGGTACGTACAATGACTTGTGCTCTGAGCTTCTTCAAGGAGTGACAGGTGCTTCCGATCGATTTCGAAGTCCCTTTGAGGAACTCGAGATAATCTTGGCAGAGTGTCGTGGCGGCATATGCGCGAGACTGTAAACGGCACGTCAATGTCCTCAGCCTGCGGAACGTGCTAGTGAGAACTACGTCAGGTGGCATAAACTGGATTTTACGTTTCAAGATGATATCTGGTCCTCCGAGCGAATCCGGGCTCGATGAGGAGACCGTCTTCGACAGCGTTGTTGAAAAACATCTCCGTTTCGTCCATCAGGGACTCCAGCTCCTTGATCCTATTGCTTGGAAGATGAGACCGGCATACGTTGATAAGAAACGCGAACAGTGATATCGCAGCCACAACGAATCCGAAGATACTGGAGAAGACGGAGAACGTGTCAATGCTCATGGTACTTGTAGAAACAAGAGATATGGATGTCTGATTTGACCGTCGCCACAACCGTCAGAGTTTTTATATATGTAAGGAATCAACACAGGAAGTTGAACACGCTGCAACCGCGAGGCATGGGGCCCGATCATCGTTGACACCGAGATCACGGCAAACCGTACGCAGACCTCATGCTTAAGGATTTGTTGGAGTCGCTAAACCGAATTTATATGAGTGGCCAAGAGCATAGCCTTTGGTAGCTGTGGCGGCTACGATTTGAACAACTTGATGCTCGAATGGAAACGTGCCTTGCCAGTGGTTCGGACAAAGACACTGTGGCTGTGTCGTTGTTCTTCATGAGCCTTCCCAATCATGGCAGATTTGCATTGTACTCCGGACACGTTGGGCGACGGAGAAATTTTTTGGCGAGATAGATACTACTTTTTCAAAAGAAAAGGGTACATACTTCGCCCGCGCTATCATCCTGATTGGCAACCGTCCTGGACGCTCTATGTGGACGCTCTCTACAACGAATTCGAGGACAGCATCATTCAATGGGTAAGTCGCGTCTCCATTCGCACGGATAACCTGACCACTAGTTGACGCGCCAGACGGAAGACGTTCTCGATGCGACGGAAGTAGGAGGGGACGGCAAGGACGTGTTCATTAAGCGGATTGATTGTCGCACTCATTTACACGAACTGAACATTGCCGCGCGTCTCGGATCCACCAAGAGTCGCAAAGACGAACGGAATCGCTGCGTCCCAGTCCTCTCTGTTTTTTCCGATGACCGGGATCCATGGTATCGATACATCGTCATGCCTGTTCTCCGTCCCTTCAACGAACCGAACTTCATGTCATTCGGGGAAGTTGTCGACTTCGTGAACCAGACTCTAGAAGCCAGTTCTATCACTCTTCCAGATCTATCTTATCTGACTTTGGTGTCCAGGGGCTCGAGTATATACATGAACAAAATGTGGCACATCGGTGAGCGCTCCCTGCGCTTCCCGTGAGGATACTGATCATGACGTATATAGGGATTGTGCCGCTGAAAATATCATGATGGATGGTTTGAACCTTTATAAAGATGGTTGGCATCCGATGAATACCTGGCTGGCCCGCAATGGGAAAGACGAGTTATGCCTTGGTCGCAAGCGTTCCGAAGTCGAGATGAAATATTACTTCATCGATTTCGGTCTGTCGACGCAGTTTCCGCCAGGGAAAGTAGAGCGTCTCGTTACAGGCGGGCTCGGTCGAATACAGGCCCCCGAGCAGATCTCTGGGTCGCCTTATGATCCATTTAAGCTGGACGTGTATTATCTCGGACACGTTTATCAAACAAAGATCGTAGAGGTGCGTTTATCCCATCTCGTGACTGCCTTGCTCTGAAATCACGTCTTCCATCAGGAATTCAAAGGGATGGAGCTCTTGGGCGATCTGGCTCGTTTAATGATGAAACCGGATCCAAAGGATCGTCCCAGTGCTCAAGATGTACTACAGCTTTGGAACAGTCTGCAGCTGCTTCCCATCATGCCGCCTCGGTGGATGAGACTTCGACCCACGGGGGAGGAAGGGCCGATCGAGCGCATCGTGAACAACACGCTGGACGTGGTTGGTATGGTTCGGGGATCGATGGGCCTTTAGATTGGGACAGTCGCATGCTGAACGAATGGACCTTGACGGCACTCGATGTGGCATATCATCTTGTGAGCATTTAGAAGTACTTTATAAGAAACCCGACTGATCAAACGATGGTTGAAGAACGTCTACATTCTTGTATCATTTTATCCGTGTTCGCAACATAACTGGACATCAATCATATCATACCTTGCATCACATAGCACTCTTCATCAAACACACGTTCATCTCTACGTACTGCTCGAGATGTAATGTTTGGGACGAAAGATTCACCATAAAATTATATGACGCGCGTATGTACAGAAAATGTAACCTGCACATAATTGTCCGAAACTGTATCTGTCACAATGCCTGGGAATGGATTAAGTAAGCTGGTTGAAGTAGTCACTGGCGGCGACCGCCACGACTTGATCATCGTTGATCGATAACCACCAGCTCTACTCAAGCTCCATCCTCAGCAGTGACAGAAGTATGAAGCGTTGATATGCAAATTTGTGTGTCAACTTCTCGTACGTCTGAACCACTCTTCGCGCGATCGCACGATGGATCGGTACAGACGCTCCGAGGAAGCGTACGCCACAAGCCTGTTTCGACTAAACCTTTTCTAGCTCGCTGAACGCGGGGCAAGCCTCGTTCTTGGATCTCGACAGAGAACGAGGTGGGTCTAGACATTGGTGGATAAGGGAATGGATGATGCTCGAGCGAAAGATTATGCAAGTGAGCAGGAGGGGGGAAAGCGAGAGGAACCTCGTTAGTGTTGTCCTTCATACGTTTTTGGTGTTCCTCTTGGATCGTTGTCTGCTCAGATCCAGGTCGATGTCAGCATATGATCTCGAACAACCAAGACAAGGACACGAACCATCAGTCGAGCTCTGAGGTCCTCGACGGATTGGCACATGTCTCTGATGCCTCTCAGCAATTCGAGACAATCCCTGCCCAGTGTGCCAGCATTGCGGACCCGACACTGTAAGACGTATGCCCTGGCCTTTAGCCTGCGATCAAAGGTGAGCCGATTGTTACCAGCAGTGCAAAGTGGGACTATTACTTTGACAGTTCACCATACAGAGCAAGCACGGCTTCGGTTAGAAACCCATCCTCCATGGCCTCTTTGAAGGTTTTATCCATTTTGTCTATCGACGATTCCAGCTTCTTGATCTTGTTGCTAGGAAGGTGATATAGAAACATGTTGGTGAGGAACGCTGCGAGTGACACTGCAGCGACGATGAAGCCGAACACATTGGTGAAAACATTGAAGGTGTTAGACATTTGGAGACGATATAGAAGGCACTGCGAAAGACGGGCTGAGCTCCATCACCTCCTGCTGAATTTTATAGTACGGGGCACGTCATCCTGTGCAGAACATGCCATGAACTCGAGGCTCTAACCGACAATGACTCGGGAGAGCTCATTGACTGCAAACTCGAGGTTAACACGCCGCTAGAGTACCAGGCTGTTCAGAGTGGGTCCAATTTATAAATGGCAGCAACTCTCTTGATGCGCCACATAGTTAGCGATATTGGAAAATATTACATAACGTGGCGTCTTCCTTGGTCATGTGATTTTCATGTGACCGCGGTGTATGTGATTTTTACGCGTTGTTGAAGTTGAACATTGTCATGCCCGCAAAACGTCCCCTCGTCGACGACGTTCCGTCCCACACGCCTTCTCGCGGTCCAAAGCGACGTCAACTGAATGGCTCTCTGCCACCCTCGTCGCCCTTTCCATCCTCCTCCTCCGCCTTCAACACGCCCCGCACGCCAGCCTCCTGCTGGAAAGTTCCCGCAGACTCGCCCACCAACCCCTTTGGCCGCATTCGTCGCCTCACCCAGGGCACCACCCTCCCCCGCCCGACCTCCTTCTCGAAACACCTCCCCCTCCGGTTCCAGCTCGTCCGCCCACGCGCAGGGACCGTCGACAGCCGTCGTCAGGAGCAAATTGATAAGGACGGGATATATCGCATCGTTCAGGTACCGCTGAACTATAGCCTCACGCACCTCCGCAAGGTCGTCGAGTACGTGTTTGATCCAGCAACGGATGCAGAGATCGAGGAGCCTGCGTGTGCCTTGAGGCGGTCGTCTCGCCGTGTGTCGAGCGCGTCTTCAAATTGGCTCAAGGGAAAGCAGGTCAAGTTGGCCCATGCGTATCCTGTCGGTCACCTTTTCGAGATGCAGCGGAAGATCAAGATGGGGAGTCCGGGGCAGATCAAGGATGGACAGATTTGGGTCAAGGCGTCTACGCTACGGGACCCTTATCATTATCCTGGGAACGAGTCGGAGGACAGTCTCTGGCTCGAGGGCGACGATGGTGACGGTGTCGACTGGAAGTGGGAGGCTGAGGAAGACTTTGCGCTCTCCAAGGTCTGGCCGAAAGGAGGTGACCTCACCAGAGGTATCATCTACGTAAGCGGTCTAGTTTTTTTCTGCTACAAATAGCGTCACCGACATTTGACAGCATCATGACGCAGAAACACAGATACATATCACGGTCAACACGAAGAAGATCCAAGGACGCAAAGGCGTTGGCAACATGCCCTTTCTGTTCCACTCGAGTGGTTCCATTTCCCTCTCCGATCCCAACCCAACGCTTCGAATGGGTTCCATTGAAACACTGCGGTGGAATAGAATCGGGGCGTTCGAAAAGTTTCTAAAGGCTGAAGAGGAGAAGGAGCGTGTGGCGCGAGGCGAGGAAGCCGACGAGGAAGATGAAGATGCAGGCGAGCTAGATCCCGATATGGCATGTCCGCTATGCGTGCACGGTTCACTAAATTTTTCCTGATGATTTCCCTTTTCAGTCTTCATCGACACTACCCCTCTATGAGCTCTCGTCGTCCCCGTTCACGATCTCTTCAAATCCGGTCACACCGTTTCCTGAAGAGCCTTCGACACGTAGACGCATTGATTATGAACGAAAGCGACTTTTAAAGTTGACGAAAGATGGCATGAAAGATGCGGGTTTGTCAGACGAGGAAGAGGAGGAGGACGAGCTGATAGACGACGATGGTGTTAAGAAGAAAAGACACCATATATTCGAAGATAAGCCGTTTGACTGGGATCCGTTTGGTGACGAAGAAGAATTGTAGAAAAGGAATAGGTGAGGATGGGTTCGTTTTTCGACTTTCGGCTGGTTCTCACGGCTATTAGGCTGAAGAATGGTAAATTATCATCACGCATGTATTCAGAGTATACCCCGGATTCTCAAGGATTCGTACTGATTCCAAGGTCCGTTGTCAGGGAAGCCAAATGAGTGCGAGCTGGTCACCCTGCTGGTAGTGCATGCATGCATGGTTGCATTCTCGTGACAATCATGTATGGCGTATCATGGGTCCGTGTAAGCAACCCCAACTGGGGCCAGCGTCATGTCATCGAAGATGACAGGATCCACGTTTTCTATCGACAACTTGCACCCCTCCACTCATCCCCTGCACCCTACGCTGCAGAGTACCCATCGCATGGATCAGGATTTCTTCAAGGCATAACTGCGTTCAACGCGGCGGCTTCGTCATCAGAGGACTAGGCTGCGTCTGTAAGTAACGACGGCTAATATCGCCTTGCGGTATTGTGAGCGGCTTACTATCCGACAATTTGTCGTCCAATACTTTTACTTGTTGCAGAATATATTCATATGCGTACATGTCATTCAGGATACACGAAATATTTCTCTAGTTGCGAGCGTGCATAGCCCTCCATAAACCTTCCATGTGTTCCTGAACAGCAAAAAAGAGTCAGCGTCCACAGTTCCTACAAATGAAGATGCAGCATCCTCACGAGATCGACCACCTTCTTCACGCTCTCCCTCTCCCACAGCGCTTTTTGATACCTCCTTAGCCTTTCAAACTTCTCCCCTTCCAGCGCCTCCTTCATTTTCAGCTCGGTACCAGGCTCGAATCTCCCAAGACCCGTCTTGCAAGTGACTTTGCAGTATGCAAGCAGAGGCACGATCACGCAGTCCGCGTTCGTAAAGTCCTTGCCGAAAGCATACTCGCCCCCACCGACCGCGTCCGGATCGGGAAGTAACGCCTGGATCTTCTCCAGTCCCTGGATCATCT